>CAJNJA010006189.1:0-17102 GCA_905231915.1 Symbiodinium necroappetens
AGCAGTAGTAGCAGCAGTAGCAGCAGTAGTTGTTGTTGTAGTGGTGGCAGTAGTAGTAGTAGTAGTAGCAGTAGTGGGAGTGGCAGTGGTAGTGTCTAGTAGTCACGTAGTAGAGTAGCTCTACTGCTTGCTACCGTGGTTAGCAATGGCAGTTGTGTCTAGTAGTAGTTGTACTATACGAAATAATGTTGTCGTTGCTGCTCGTTTTGCTGACAATGCTGCTGCTGTCACCATTGTTGTTGTTGTTGTAGCTGTTGTTGTTGCTGCTGCTGCTGCTGCTGCTGCTCTCGTTGTGGCACTTCCGGTTTAGTGGTCCTGATACTAAACAAAGGGTGTATGGCTTAGGGTCGATAGGGTTTAGGGTTTAGCCTTGGGCTCGAGCCTCTGCTGGGTCGGGTCTTGAAATCTTCCGAGTTCCTGAGAATTAGGCAACCCTAGGCACCGGCTTTAAATACTACACCCTAAAACCCGGCCTAAGGAAGCAGGGCTCAGGGATACTTGCTAGGATTTAGGGTTTGGCGTTTTGGTCAAGGATGGAGGACTTGGGGTTGTGGGGCCTTGCAGGTTCCTAAATGACAATGCAGCCCGATAGTGCACGATTCTATAATATTGGGAAACCTACTTGTGACTGCGCTGTACCAATAGATCAGGGTGGCCCGGACGTAAAACCCTAAGACCCTTTGGGTGTAGAGCCTTGGGTTAAGGTGTTAGGGTTCTAGGATTTTACTCTTGGAGCCTTCCGAATTCCTATATGCATGCCTAGGTTTGGGAAACCTGTAAGAGCCCTGTAAACTAAAAATATCCAAGGGTCTTAGGCCAAATCCCAAGTTGAAGTATAAAACTATAGCCCATCCCACAGGCGAATGAAGCCAGGATCACATGGTTCCAGGACGGGCTCCCAGTCTCCAGGAGTTTACTTTCCCAACCCTTAAGCTCAACCCCTGAACCCCTAACCCTTACACTAAGGCTTAGGGGTTAGGTATTTTTAGGCAATGACCGATATATTATTGGTCGAAGAAAGGGGGCCCCAAATTTATTACCAATGCCAAGGAACCCAGCAGACAGTGTTTGTAAACCAGTTGAACCGGGGATGATGCGGGAACACATCATCAGCCCCTCTGGGCTGCTCGATAATGAAGATGGCATGCACAGCCAGGATCAAGAGCAGAAGCAGAACCATCCTGCGAAGTTGTTTTGGCTTAAGCTAGCTATAAGTTTGAAGCTGAGGACTTGGATCAATACGGATAGCACAAGACAGGCCTTGAAACAGTCATTGTACCATCTCGCACATATTGAAGAGCTTGTCGGCCAAAGGGATTTACAGCCGATCTCATAGAAGTTGCACGGGACATTTGGCTCCAGGATGCACAAGCAGGGGCCAGAACATTCATAGCATTTGGTCCTTCTCGCATCACGCATGCCATTGCTAGCCTTCGATTCAGGAGCAAGTACAGTCAATCTAGAGCACCACAAACACTGATTTTGCTTCATTGTGAGATGAACTAAGCCCTTCACGCGAAGCCCCCTGGTGATAGGAAGTCCATTGACCTCCCTCTTGGATCGTATTCCACATCATACGAAAGCGTAGCTCGCCCGTGTTCACGAAAAACCTGGCTGACCCTCGCATCCCCACTGAAGAGCTCTAGCATCTCCACCTGCATGCGGAGGTCCACGTTGCTTGTCCACATCAAAAGAAGTACCTTGCAAAGCGCTGGAGGCCATGGGGAAATGTGTACAGGGTACAATAGACGTGCATGGCATGGTACATGGTATAGGTTGCAGCCACAGCACACATCCGATCAACACCTCCAGCACATCATGTCGATGTCACATTACACACATGCATGCAGCTAGGATGTCAGGCCTTTGAGGCTTGCATTTGCACAAGATTCGGAATCAACGATTCCCATCGTGGAACCGGCATGGTAGCTTGGCGGGTGCAAGCAGCAGCTGTATAAGCTATGCAAGCTAGATCATGATTCATGCATATACTACCATGTTCATGCCAGCAATCATGTATGTCCATGCTGGAGGCAGATGCTGCAAGCACGTGTCAGGCTGCATGCTTGCAAGCATGCATAGTCAGGAGCCCACAATCATAGACAGCAGTGCCCGATGACATAGCACGACAGGCCCACTTCTCCATCGTAGTTGAGGAAGACCTGCGCACACAAAGTGTTTAATCTATGGCATGCATGCATACTCTAGGATCTGTGACGTGCAGTAGCCCATCGTGCACTGTTTTTTGCACCATGGTATGCGTGGCTGCACAGGTGCCCCCAGACTGAATGTAGCGATGCCCTTTTCAGGCATTAAAATCCTGATGTCATGAACAGTATGACGACGCTAGCCCGGCACCGTTAATGCCAGGATCGGCAGCAAACGATTCTAATCACTGCAGCTCATACTGAACATCTCCCCGTCACCCACGACCAGCGGAAAACAATCAAAATCGCTGGCACATCGATCCATCCTTGCCACCAGATCTCTCAGGTCGTGGTTCTGTAGTAGGCCTTGGGAAAAGAAGTTGGAATTGCGAACACAGATCATCTAAGTTTTGAAACATGCATTACATTACATGCCAGTGAGCAGCTTCCTTTGCAATATCGGAAGCTTCTTCCACAGACATGCCTGCTGCCAGGGCCTCTGTCCGGGCCTTGTGATAGGCAACACTCTTCCGGGACTTCAGGGCTTTGGAGTTGGCTGCATCCTCATCCTCGTTCTTGCGCTTTGACTTCGCGGGAGCCTTCTTCGGGGATGCTCGTGGCTTACCTTTGGCGGGGGCCTTCTTTGGGGATGCCTTTCCAGCTTTCTTCTTGGGGGCTGCCTTTGACTTGGGTCTTCCTCCTCGTGCCTTTGCCTTCGCCTTTGCTTTTGCCTTGGCTGCTGGTCGTCTCATAACCTTCATGTGCTCCTCCTCCTCTTGCTCACCCTGGGACTCTGCCTCACCCTCCTCATCATCATCATCCTCATATTCGAAGTCTTCAGGCTCATCATCAGGCGCATCGGTGAGTGCATCACCATCCAGACCATCACCCTCAGCTTTTGCTTCATCATCCTCCTCCTCCTCTACCACTTCCTCCTTCTTCTTATGCTTCTGATCATTCGGGCAGAGGGAAGCTGGGATGGCTTTCATGCACGAGGGCTTCTCAGGAAGTGACGGGACAGCACAAATCGCCTGCTTGGACTTGGTGTCACGTGGGGGCTTGCCTTTGCTTGCAACCTGTGTGGCCACTGCTACACTCTCTGCATTGGCACCTGTGGTCGTAATCTCTGGCGCGGTGGCTGCTGCTGCACTCTCTGGCTTGGCACCTGTGGTCGTAATCTCTGGCCTGGTGGCTGTTGCTGCACTCTCTGGCTCGGCACAGATCTCTGGCTTGGTGGCTGCTGAAACCTTTGGCTTGCTGGGTTTGGTTTCACTAACCTCAACATCAGCCTTGGGGCTTGAGACGTTCGGGTTCACAGACGGAACCCCCACACATAGCAAATCCTTTGCCGACCCTGCATCCTCAAACGACAAACATCTCCGTGCCGGCTCCCATGGAGGCTGCGAGTCCTCCATCCAGACCTGCGTGTCCAAGTTGTCCGTGCCTGGGCGAAAGCTTTGGCAGGCCAGGGGTTCACTATGAAATATTACGACTGCACTGCAAATGTATGGTTAATTGATCACGGTGGACACACGTTCGAGGGCTTCGGGTTCGAGGGCTTCGGGTCGATCGGAGCTGAAGCTTTTGCAGCCTCCCTCTCATAGAGCCGCTGTCGCTTCATCTCTTGCAAGGCCAAAGTGAGCTCTCGAATCTTTTCCTTAGATGTGTATGCCATGCATGCATACTACGACTGGGTTCATGCACACTATATTCATGCTCCGACATAGAATACAAGCTCTAACTAGGCTAGGCACAAGCTCCTTCATCTTGGCTTGCCGTCTCCCATCACACTGCACCGACTGAACAGTTGCAAGGTCACCCATCAAGCCACAAGCCTGGCACTCGTACAAGCCATCATCCAGGCGCACAACGACGTGGACGTGTCCTGCAAGCGTGGGTCTACAGGACACTGTTCAGGGCATTAGGGGTTATATGGTGCAAAGTGCAAGGTACCTCCTTCGAAAGTAGTAGAGGCAGCTGTAGAAACAGTCGATGTTGGAGTGAGGGCTCCTTCAAGGTTGTCGAGTTCTATCATATATGCATGCATGGTCTAAGCTAGTGTGCTGGACGATTTCGAACCTCACACCTGCTTCCTCACGGCTGCTGGGAGCCACATCCTTCTTGCGTTTCCTGCTTGCCTCCTCCTCCAAAATATGCTTGAGCCTCAGCATTGTTGGAGTCTTGGGCTTTTTCTTCTTTGCACTCGGGGGCTCTCCAGTCTTGCTTGGGGCCTCCCTGGTCTCGGTTGGGGCAGTGGTTGGCACCTCCACGGTTGGGGCCACTGCGGTCTCGGTGGGGGTTTCGGGGGTGGCTTTGGTCTCGGTTGGTGCCTCCTCTCTGCGCTCAGTCGGGGCCTCTGTGGTCTCGGTCGGGGCAAAAGGCTTGGTTGTTGCATCCGCGGGCTCAGCTTTCTTGGGTTTCTTGGTTGGCCGTGCTATGGCGACGAGTTCCCCAGCATCCACAGCAGCAGGTGCACTCACGACTGAGGCTGTCAGATCTGTGAGAGGAGGTGGGGCTTCGGCTTCGGGTTTGGGTTCCATGGTCTCGTCAACGAGGGGGTCACTTTCGAGCTCTTCCTCCTCTTCTCCCTCAACCCCATCATCCTCTGACTCACTGCCAGCAGTGCTCGCTGCTGGCACTGGGATGCCAGCAGCCTCCATGAGACTCCGGATGGTCTCAGACCTTGGCCTATGAGGCCTGGAGACCACCCTCTTGAAGACCGAAACCAGCCGCTTAACAGACCATGCCAACATCGAGGCTTGCCCACCTTAGTGCAACTATCAATTTAATGTATCGGTATGCATGACATGCCATGCAAGTGCCAGTCATACTCTAGCATGCATGCTAATCCGGAAGTGAGGCACCTGAAAGAGGTTGCCCCATCATCTGATACAAGGCCTGTAGATGTGTCTCCAACACATCCACACCTACCCTCATACCCAGATGTGTGACCACGGGCGCCAGGACATCCTCATTCAGATCGATCGCATCACGGTCGATGCGTCCACTCGGAGGCACCTTTACCTTGGGATGCAATGGGCTCATTGGCTATCGTATGGTATTGCAAAGCTGCCATGCAGTGTAGGCTAATGCATCAAGAGCACCAGCTGGTAGACATGTGCACGGCGACGCACTGTACTGTTGCTTTCCCAAGCCCGGGCCAAATCCGTTGCCCCTGCCCTGGGAGTCTCATCCATGGCTTGCAATGGATCTATAGCTAACTTCTCTGACCCTACAATAAGCAAATTGTGAAACATGGACATTAAAGCCCTCCCGAAACATGTTGCATTGTGCCAGCTTGAAAAGACAGCACATGAAGTTGATCACACATGCATGCCCTGCACATATGAGCAGCCAAGCATGCAGTAGCACGGGTGGCGTGCACCTCGACAGGCGAAGGCATCCGATGGTCCAGGGGCCACCTGGCAACAGGAACATAGAGTGCCCTAAACCCTAAGTGATATGATCGACCTTGCACAAACCAGCCAAGGCTCCTACGGTGCTATGGTCAAATGCTCATGATGCTCAACTCGCGCCTTCCGATCACCGAAGATCTCGAGCAATGCTCGCCATTGCATTAGGGTCTTATAGGGTTTAGGTTTAGGGTTTAGGGATATGCATTGTTTGCATTTGTTAGGCTGAAAGCCAGCTTTGGAAATGTGGGGGTTCAAGGGACTTAGGGTTTAGGTAGGGGTTCAAGGGACTTAGGGTTTAGGGTACTGCATTTGAGGAATGATCCAGTGCAAAGAGCCTTTCAGACGGAAAGCGCACGTTTAAGAGAAAAGCGCTCGAATCACACAAAACTGCTCGAATGGTCTGTTTCAAGCCCCTTCAACCCCAAAAACGCACAAAGCATACAACGAGCAAACGAGCAGAAATAAACGTATCAAAGGAAGCATCAGGCGTGTTCCCTCAGCCCCTACGCCCTAACTCTAGCCCAAACCCCTAAACCCTAAACCCTAAAGCCCAAACCCCAAAGCCTAAACCCCGAACGTGTCAGCCAGGGCGAGGGCTCCATAAGAACGCCTCGGTCGGAACCTCAAGAAGTATGTTTCAGGCTTAGAGATGTTAATGGGGACTGGGTTTGAGGCTTCATTGCCGAGGGTTTAACATGAGCTTTGGAGCAAATACTTAAAGAGCTTAAGGGCTGCGGGCTTAGGGACCGAGTGACAGACCCAAACGAAGAGTTTCAAGGCCTCGCTTATCTTGAGTCTTAATTCCAAACTATCGCGGGGTGTGAGGTATAGGATAAGGGGATTTGATTCGGGCTATACCCACTTGCTATCTTGAGCAGGCAAACTACGATAGAAAAAAGTACTCGATGGGGCAAGCCAGCCCCGCTCAGCAGTCGTTACCTACCCGACCTAATCCTTTCATTGCCTACTTTCGTCAAGGCTACAGCGTCTGTTTGGAGGGGCCATAATTATATATTCTAGGGTTCGAAAGCTCTGCAGCATTGAAGCCACGAGCCCTGAAGAGGCTTCCTTTGAAGCTGCAAAGGCACTGAAGCAGAGTCACCCCCGAACTGGTCGCATGTTCTCTGCTTCAGATTCACAACCCGCCCCAGCGATCTTTCACCTCAACCTATCTCAGTGCCTCTGAAAAGCTGTATATATGTATATATAGACATGCATATGTATATATATATATATACACGCATACATACATACATACATATATATATATATATATGTAGCATATATATAAATATATATATATATATACATACACACATACATCTCTCTGCTTCTCTCACTCCCTCAGGCTTACGGGGCTTGTCAGACCTTCGCCGGCTTCTGTTGCAGGCCTTCGGGTGGGCGTGAGAAGTTTGGAATGACTCTCTCTCTGTCTGCAACCTACAAATAAACGTATACACAGATAAACGGACAAACAAACACACAAACGAAAGCCAATAATACATATATACATGCATATATACACACATCTATATATGTGTGTCTGCACAGGTATATGTGTACACACATACACGTATATCTAGATAGGTAGTAGTATATGTACGCATTAGGTACTAACTGCTTCCAAAGATCTCGGCGACACTCGAGAGCTTTCGGCTCCAAGCTTAGGGCTTGCAGGCTCGAACCAAAAAATGATCGCAGCCCAGCAGGCGAGTATTCCGACATAGACTGGAGGGTATCTAAGCTACACCACTTTGCAGCAAACTGCTAGGTAATCAGCCTTGAGACAAGGAACTAGCTGGAAGGAGGCCCCATTCTTTGCACTCGTCTTGAAGATGCTGAACCTCGCGTCGGCCAAATTAAACATGTTTTTCTGGGTGCAACAACCTAGAACCTATAGTCTAGAGGTTCCTGGATGCAAGATGCAGGCAGTCAGAATCGGATTAGTAGTGATGAAAGGAGCGAAGAGATTCAGTAGTCGATGAATATGTAAGGGTGCTAAGGCAGGCCGTCAGCTTTTTATTTTTTCATCAAATGTCTGCTCAAACAAGGGTGTCACGTTTGAAGTCAATGTCCGAAGTATATTCCATGATCTTCCGTGCCGTCTTCGACACTTGCGGTTTTGCGATGATGATGCTTCTTTGTCTATGCCTTGTCTGAACTAAAGGGGCGTTGTGGCTCTGGCTGGGGCTTGCCATGGTCCTTTGCGCCGCGGTTGTCGTGATCGCCATAGTCGGAGCATGCCCAGGCGGCCGCGGCAGCATGTTCAAAACTTGCGTCCTTGAGAAGAACTCCTCAGTGCTAACAGCCAAACCCAAACTCAACCTAGTTTATGGCTTTTGCTGCCCAGCGAGCTGCCGCACCAAACTTCGGATTGCGAGTCGCGACCCGATGCTGTAATTACAATGAGTTTCGCATCTCGCCTACTGCCTGCTTGTCGACTTAAATATTAAAGCGCCCTCAACAGCGCTGGTCCAACCTTCTGCTGGCTTAGCTTGCCTTTAAAGCTTTTACAAGCACGGTTCTTGGTCCAGGACAACCACGAATTCGCCAACAAATGCTGTTTGATGAGAGCCCCAGAATCCCTTTCCGGAAGACCCTTTGGAACCCGCACCCCACCCGAAATACCCTCAACCTAACACTCAAATATACAACGTATTTAAGACCCTGAAGCTACAACTCCACACCCTAAACCCGAGGCCTCTCTACCAACCAAACCTACACACCCATCCCCCCAGAACAAACCAAAACAACGAAAACAGACAATCATATGCTCAAGGCAACCCTGCAGCCCCCTTTCTGGGGATCCCCACTGGAAGTTCAGCCCAAAGCGCTGCAGCCTGCATGTCAGAGTTGCAACCAGTCTCTCCTGTAAGACACAGGGCTGAAGCTTTCAACCTCAACCACGATCAAGTCAACAAAGCCCAGCCCCGATGTTTCAGCTGCAGGGCCGGGAATTCTCGAATTTATTCGGACCAATGCCCCTGTAGAGCGTTTATGTTTTGTTTCAAACCGGGGGAAACGTCCTTTGGAGCAGGCCGAATATACACGTAGGGTGTCGGCCTTGTTAATCCCGATCTCCGCCGACACTACCCTCTGTGGCTGCTGCAAGCCAAAGAATACAAGATACCGAGACAAGATCTGTGTGACTCCAGAACCGAGTCTGGTTTGTGAACCTCTTGAACTTGCGTCCAGAAGCGGCTGAGTCTCTTGCGTCGTGTTTAGCTGGATACGGCTTATATCACATGTGGTTGTCCAAGGCCCATGGAAAACACAAGCTGTTAAGCTGCCTATGACATTCTTCTGAGCTCTTGTGCTGGTACTACAGTACTTTGCTGACACGGACCTGCTTCGACCGGTAATTGTACATTATCGGAGTTACTCCCCGCGACGGTGGAACAGAGTGGCACCAGCGCAAACAGCACTCGCCTTCAGCCTTTCGCGGAGGTCCTTCTCATCCTGTCGTGGAGCTGACTTGCTGCTGCAGTCTTTGGCAGGTTTTCAATCGCCCTCCCCGCGTACGAAGAGATAAACAAGAGCGAGGCATGTGCGGCACGATTCGGCACGACTCCACAGTGCTGCTGCTGTCGGTCCCACCCTCTTTCATCTCACTCTGTTTCTGCCTCATGTTCTTACTCTCTTGGTCGATGACTCAAGTTCGCTCATCGTCTGTCAGGCAAACGGAGTTAGACAAATCCATGTACAGAGATCAAGGGAAGTGGTGCATCAAGACGGAAAGGAGGGGTATATACAAAAAAACTTGACTTACCACCACCAACTGAAACTGCAAACATAAAGGGCACCACTTCGAGTAAACAACACATTGTGGGTTTATGCTCCAGACGCATCACCTTCGGACGCTGTGAGAGTAACAGGAAGGAACATCAAGCACGTAACGATAACTATACCTCTGACATCTGGGAACCAGAGAAGCACCAGGTGACAAACAAGCTTGCAACTCGGTAAGCACACAGAACTGCTGCGCAGCAGGAAGAAACATGCAGGCAAATCTGTCCTCCGCACGAGGCTTAAAGACGGAAAACCATCACTTAATAGTAGCCACGGTCTACACATCAAAAGTAGGACCTATCGGTCATGCAACAGGTCTGGAGTCCTCTCGGCTGCAACTGTCTTTTAAGGTCTCCGTAACAATCAAAAGCAAAACCACATCGGCTTGCGGTTTCGGCGCCCGCTCTCGGACACGCGGGGTTTAGGGTTGACCTTGAACCCTAATTAAAACCCCTAAGCCCGCGAGCTCGCTGCCGCTCACTGCTCCAGACATCAAGAGACCGGCCTCAAGCTTGGCCGGGTCATGCTGCGAGAGGTGCATGGCCTGCGGCTTAGCAGCGTTAAGGCCTTCAGGTTTTTAGGACTTTTAGGGATGCTAGGCTAGGGGGAGTTTGGTAGGGTGATAAAGCTATTTAGGGCTTCTACGCTTTGTGCTGGAGAGTTTATAAGGCTTAGTTAGTGGGCTTAGTGCACTTAGGGTTCTGGGTGGCAGGATGTTTGTCTAGAGTGTAAGGACTTAGAATTGTCAGCGATCACATAACCAGGCACAGGGCGGACTTACGGCTTAGGCAAAGCCAGCACGGTATCCGCGGTTCGAACGAGGGGCAGCTTGCCTCCATCCCGAACCGAATTATAGGGTTTAAGCTAAACATGTACATAAGTTTGTGGTTTTTCCAATCTAGGGTTCAGGGTGTGTTACGGTCAAGAGCCTTTGGAGTTTGAGAACAAGCCTAATACTTACGGCTCCGCTAGGGCTACGGTGGTGCTACCGGCATTGAGCTGTGGTACCTTGAAATGCGCTGCCTTCCTTTGAGAGTGTTGGGGCTTCGGGCTGGGGGATGGGGCTTCGGGCACGGCTTTGACTTGAATCCCAAGATTTGTCCCTTGAAAGCCCTTGTGGCAGCAGCTAGCCGAGACATGACATACATCGGGCTAGGGTAGGAGCCTAAATAGCTAGATTGGGGTTTTGGGGTATATTCTACTATAACTTAATAAGGAACCCACCAAAATAGTACTGGTAATTATTTAGTCCCCTATATTTCCACTACTCTTGAACAGAAGCTGATTATGGAACCCACTTCAGGCATTGGTCATTACTCCGGGGCTCCCCCGCATGGGCCAAACTAGGCCACAACGGTAAGCATAGCCCCTGTAGCTTAGGGTTTAGGGGTTTAGGTTTAGGGGTTTAGGGGTTTAGGGTTTAGGGGTTTTTTTCCCCTCTAGCCAGGTAAGTTTAGGGGTTTCGGGTTTAGGGTTTCAACACGGGGAGAAAAACTGGTGAAGACAAAAACCCTGAGACCCAAGTACTGAACACTTCACGACATTTGACCTAAACCATGAAACCCACAACCCCCTGGCTTTTGAACAGCAACGCAGACCCAAACTCCGAAAACCTAAAGGGTTTAGGCTTCGAAATTAAGGGTTGGGTTTATGGTTTCGGTTTCGACTCTCACAACTCGCGCAAGGCAGGAACTGCTCCACACACTCCGAATCACAACCGCGGCAACAAGTCGGAGTTAGGGTTTAGGCCCAAAGCAGTAGAACGGATCAACGGCAAGGTCCCAAATCCCAAAACAAAGCGCACCTGCACTTCGCAGCTTAGCTCAGGCATTCCCATCGCCTGATGCATAGGGAAGAATCAGGGATGGTTCATCGCTCATCGGTGGTCTACGATCCGAAACCCGACAAGTCACCATAAACATAACCCTAAACCCAAAAAAGGTCTCGCTCTGAATCCTGGGACCGAAAAAATTTCGGAACTTTCCACGACTTCTCAAACCAAGCGGAATCTTCACCCTGCTGATAATGCCTCCCAACAGCCCGCTACACGTGTATTCCTGAGGGCCAAACGTTGTGACTTATATATGTCAGGAGGGCTTCACTGATGCCGCCTTTTATTGAATCGTTGGGACCTGAAGCTGGCAATGAAACCTGGTATGGAACCCGCGCACGAAATCAGAAGCCAGCTGACGGGATAAGTCGTGGGAAGATATGGTAGAACTTAGTCGTGCATAGTGGCGAAGGAACGATGCCAGGGAAGCAGCAAACTACCCACACCTGCGGCGCAACAAACTCAGTAATCGGCGACACAATCGATCCACCAATCCATCTCATCCATGCAGCCATCCACACGGACACAAACCCGGAGCATTCCCAACCACCGGAGCTGACATTCTCGGATGTCATCAAAACAGCCATGATACGGCACATATGGCACAAAACAACCCAAAGCGTCATGCCTAATTACAATGGAGATGCTAGGGAACGGGCCCGCGCCTGCAAAGAAGGGATTACTCGATTTTCGGAAACTGCTGTTTTAGTGCTGGGCTCCTTACATAGGAGTCAGAGGCCCCGGCTTCCAGCTGCTCGTGCCGCAACGCGACTCGTATCGCCGACTGGCACGAGGGCTGAGTCTTCAAAACCAGAGCCCTTCGTCCGGATAAGGCGGGGGCCTGAAGGAATCAAAACGGGATTCTGGCTGTACCCTGCGCAAGAACTCTGAAAGGGTTAATTGAGCGGAACGTGGTCACAGATTTAAGATCATGATGCAGGGAAGGAGACCCCCCCCCCCCGAAGACTAATGCGCCTCAAAAAATTTAGGTGGTTTAGGATTTAGGATGTAGACTCACGGCTTAGGGCCTAGGGTCCATCATCCCGCCCATGTAGTGACAGGGTAGCGTGGACGCCACGGCCACACACTACAGGGTGCAAGCCTTTTTGCATCAGGACTTGTTCAATCGCCTCAAGGGGTTGCAAGCTGAACATGCTAGTCTTAACGAATCCTAAGCGCAGCAACTTCAAAAGCTGTGCATTCTGATGTGGCGCAGAGGACATCGGAGGACTGAGCATGAATGCCTGACACAAGAGCATAACCGGTCCCCGTCTGTATGTTGACCGTATATATGTAGATATGTATTCGTTTCGTCTCCTCCTTGAATTTTTATGTGTATACATGCATGTATACATGCGTATTTGCACGTCCGTGCTTGTGGATGTTCGGGTGTGCTTGTGTGTCCATGGAAGGAATTTAAATACAGCGGTTTTTGCGAAACGAACTATAACCTGTAGAGTAGAAAGTTTCGTGTTTTGTAACACATGTGCATCAGTATGTAATTATGTATGCCGTATACACATAAAAAATGTACATAAAAGCCGCTGCTTGCGATTCTCTTTTCCTCCTGGCATCAGAGCCGATCTGACTCGGCAGTCCGCTCTGGTGCAGGGGCACAATCGAAACAAAGGCGGCTTGGGCGCGCGGGGTCGATCCTGAGCTGTGGTTGACTGAAGCTGAACATTGGGTGTGGGCCTGTAGTATAGGGTTCTGCCTCATGAAGTTTACCTGCTTCTCTGTGGAAGCTGGCCGGATTTAGAGCAGGAGCTTGCAGCTTCAACTGGTGCGGTGGTACAAGAAAGGAGTCATGCATGTCCAAGACCAGGAGGTGGATATACGTTATGGAAGTTCAGGTAGTTTGACGACTGATGGGATCAGAAGGTCCTGTGGAATTTAATGGCCCAGTCAGTGGTGTATAATTGAAGGGGTCGATATTCGAAGGCCGGCCGGCTCAGTTCAAGCTGAGTCTAGGAATATGAGTGCTGGAGCGGTCGGTGCCTCGGCCTGGGTCAAGCATATGCTTTTGCGTGCGTGTGTGATGAACCTATACACATATTTGTTGGGTCTCTGAATGTGTGAATTTGTGTATGTGTGTGTGTATGTGTATGTATGTGTGTATGTATGTCTGTATGTAAGTATGTGTAAGTAAGTAAGTAAGTAAGTAAGTAAGTAAGTAAGTAAGTAAGTAAGTAAGTATGCAAGTATGTATGCACATATGTATGCACATACATACACACGCATATATATATATATACACAGGTGTGCGTGCATGTATATGTACGCATCTCAGTAACAAAGCATGAAAGAATTCTAAGTTGTGCTACGTTGTATTACGGCCGTCCGTTGTACCAGTCCATGTCGTGTTGTGCTGAAGTCTGTCAGGTTGTGTGATGATGTGTTTCGGTATGTTGTGCTACTTTATGCCAAGCCCTGTCGTGCCTCGGTGCATTGTGCGCTGACTGGATGTATTAGGCTATGATGTGTCTGTCTGTCCGTCGCTCGGTCGGTCTGTCTGTCGGTTGGTCTGTCTGTCCGTCGAACGGTCTGTCTGTCCGTCGGTCTGTCTCTCTGTCTGTACGTGCATAAGTATGTACGTATGTGTGTATGAATGTTTCTTCGCATGTCTGTCTGTCCGTACCCTGCCATTCATGATCATTTGTGTATGCCTGCCTGTATAATTCATGCCTGCTGTTTCCGTGCAAACACAAACATGCACACATGCAGGAACACCCGTTGATGCTGCTAGCCGCTATAGCCGTGTATGCTACAACGTCAGGTCGCCTACCATGACTGACCAATCTCATCCATCACCCAAGCACTTTGAAACGACAGAACGCTCATAAATTCTCCAGCTCCCATGCTCAAAGGATTTGGAGTCGCGATTGACCCTGAAACCCCGAAGCCTCAACACCCTGAGCTGAACCGCAAACTCCTTCCACCCACACTAATGTCCAATCAGAAACCTTCAGCCGAGTCTCTAAGTCATGTCCTGATGATGCCTCATTCGTCAGTCCTAAAGCCTAGTTTCGAAACGAAGCCCCAAAGCCTAAAGCCTGTACTAAAACCGTACTACCAAACTTGAAGCTCGGCACTCTGGGATGATGCGCCAGCCCTCGGCGGGACTGCAGGCATCACAAACACAGCGCCCGCAGTGCCGGCCTTTTTTGGAGTGGGGGTAGGGTTCAGTGCTTTCGGACTTCAGGGTTTTCTTACGGTTAGGGGTTTCAGGATTTAGGCCTCTGCTTTCTCGAAGATGGGAACTTAGCCTGATTTTCAGGATTTGCCTTGAAGCTTGGCACAAGAGGAAAAGGAAAGGACTAATCTACGTATGCTTGTTAAGCTATGCAAATACATACATACATACATACATACAGACAGACAGACATACAGACATACAGACATACAAACATACATACATACCTGCGTACGTGCATATGTACATACGCACGTACGTACGTATGTACATACATGCATACACATACGAACACATACATACGCATAAGAACACATACATACACATGCACTCATTCATTCCTCACACTACACATACATACATGCCGTACACAAGCAAGCATGCGCTCTGGACAGACACTTTACAGTCTGGACGAGGTGGCAATTTGCAATTTAAGGTTAAGGCTTTCTGGCCGCGTGTTTCAGGTTGGAGGCAGTCAGTTCTCCACTGACCTCACTACAAGACGACCTTCAGCTGAGTCTCCCTACGTCAAGCGTCAATTACCGGCAGCGAAACGAATTATGATAGCTAATTACTCTGCACGTTATTCGACTGACGGTTCTAAAGTCGGAGTCTAGGAGTGTATGAACTCCGGAGGTAATGTGCCCATCCAAAGTTGAACCACGTCTCAATGATGACGTCGCCGCAGGAGGGAGAAAGGGATGTCACAGATCTCGCAATCTGCCTTGTACCAATGAAGGCGTTGAGCTTGGTGTAGAAGGGGTTTCACAAAACAGAACGTAGTGGCTGTCTCGGAATATATAGGATCCCTACACACCGAAGCAACAGAGGTGTTGGAGTTCAACTGTTGAGTCTTATGTCATGCGAGCGTCGGCATCACGGTCCGGAGTCCAGTTCCAATCACGGCCAGGTCGCAGATTCGGCCGACACCTGCAGCATGGCATGCAGCCGCTAGGTCCTAGCCGCTAGGTTCATGTCCCGGTATCTGCCCCTGTAGGTGGGTGCGAGTGTTGACGATGCGTCCGTTGCTGCGGCCGCTTTGCAGACAACGTGACAGCTAAAGACAACGACCCGAACTGCCTGCACTGGCTTCAAAGGATTCATTCAGCCGTAGGAAGCTCTGTTGTCAATAAAGCTTCCACATGGATGCCCTGCCCTGCGATAGGAAGTTCGCGCTAAAGCAGCTACTTCAAAATGCCGGAGTCTTCCCTGCAGAATGCCGAAAAGGCAGCCGAAGCAGCTCCTCTTCATCATATCTCAATAGGCAAAAACCAAGTCAACATCCTCCATCACCATTTCAAGCAGCAAGCATCAGGCACAATACAGCATCCGCCGGAATCGAAGGGCCCGGTCTTGTTTTGAAATTTTCAATTCGTGGCCAAACGGGACGTCATTGCACTTGCTAAACCACTAACGTAGGCCCCGATTGAAAAACTTCCCTCCATCGGAGCACACATTACACGATGAGTGAGGTTCGGGGTTTCTCACTTTCGCACAAGGCAGGCAAAGCTCCACATAGTTCGGGTTTCAAGGATGGCTGGGTAGGGCCCCAGGCCAGGGCCGGAGGCCACAACTTGCTCGTCCGAAATGTTGGGAATGCAATGGAAACGGGCAACAGGGGGGGGGGGGTGCTTGCTGTC
This sequence comes from Symbiodinium necroappetens, assembly GCA_905231915.1. Lineage (NCBI taxonomy): Eukaryota > Dinophyceae > Suessiales > Symbiodiniaceae > Symbiodinium > Symbiodinium necroappetens. Next base: position 16,017 of record CAJNJA010006189.1, read on the forward strand.
TGGCTTGCAAACCGGCAGCATACATCACTCTCTAGAACCGAGTCCTCTTACCTCGCTGCAATTACCAAGTTTTCAGGTGCCGGAATTAGGCCTCACAGCTGGCTGCTGTTAAGGTGCAGGGCTTGGGTCTCACGACGAGCAGACAGGGTAGTTGCGCCACATCCCGAAGACCTAACTACTAAACCCCGAGAAGGGCAGCCATACCGCAATCCTGGTTAAACTGGTTAAACGCCTGTACTATACATTCTGTTGTGGAGACCGTAAACCATCATATTTTGCAGTTAGATACCGCAAACCCTAAAACCCCAAACCGTTTTCTGTGTCGGGCCTAGATGAGAAAAATGGAAAAACCTGGACTACGACAGCAGCCTGGCCTCGCCCACCAAGATGCGACGGAGCCGACCTCAGCTACTTGTAGCAGACCTACACTAACACCCCTACTCGGCACGTCTCGTGTTGCGGGCTTGTCTAGACTTGACATTTCATTTGTGGGAGGTATGGGGATACATGCAGGGTATCATGTATGGTGCGCTTTCTGAATACCTTTCCTTTGCAGGCTCTGCTCCTCAATGTAAAATGTAAACCTCACAGCAACAGAAAAGGGACTTCCTGAGCTCACTGGAGCTCAAAGCTGCTGAAGCTCCAACAGAGCCCTCTCCACAAACCTACTTTGGGGCACGATTCGTCCTTTCGCCAATGCTGAGCAGAGGTGAAGAAGAAGGTATGCATGCACGCGAATATGCATGGAAAGTATGTGGAGCAACTGTACGAGCCACATGTCTTCGGATCGAAGTTATGACAACATCTGGACGTAAAAAACGTCAGGAAAAGTGTCCGGTCACTCCGGTGAGTTCCAAAAGCAAGAAGTTCACAATTATTTCTTCAGCAGTGGGGCCGCACCAGGCTGGGACGCACTCGCAGCTTCCGCCGGGAGGGGATCGAACTCATCCAGATCTTCCTCACAGGCTATTGTGGTTAAAAGCGGGTCTGTAAGGCTTACGTGTCGCAGACTTGGAGTTTCGGCCTCATGTATATATGTGGTTATGTGGTTCTATACATCTATGGTCACACCCCCCCCATGATCCA
>CAJNJA010006190.1:0-17101 GCA_905231915.1 Symbiodinium necroappetens
GTAGCCCTGGCGAAAGAAAGAGAGTCAGAAATGCATGCAAACTGCTTTTCACTCCCTCCGAAAGCCCCAATAACAGTTGGGGGGCCAAGTGGCCGGGGGGTTTAACAGACCCCTCATGCCCTGGGGAAGAAGAGAGAGAGAGAGAGAGAGAGAGAGAGAGAACGAGAGACGTAGCCATTGTGGCTCAAGTCATCGGCCACACCGTCCTCGCAAGGGTGCGCTGGTGGCTAGATGCCATCCGTTGCAGTGTTTCGGCTGACAAGAGGGCCCATGCGAAACAAGCTGGCCCAAAAGTGGGGGAAGGCATCATGCCACGATGTGGAGGAACCCAAACAAAGACGCGGACCGGTGATCGACGACATCATTCCAGACAAGGACCCGGCAATCCTAACGAACGACCCCCTCCTCCCAGAAGGTGAAAGCAAGCAGACGATACCGGAGATCGAGACTGGGAGGCACCCACCAATACGAGGGCATACCGTGAACATGGCAGGGGACCGCCAAGAGTGAGAGGTACGCCGGTGGAGGAGGACCCAGTGAACGACGAGACCCCAACTAAAGGGGCAAGCACCTGGCGTGACGCACCCTCCAAGCAAAAGCACTTGATGATAGGGGGGACCTGCCGCTGCCCGAGATGCATGGTAGGTGTTCCCCCAGAGGTCAGCCCATCAGGGAGGGGGCAGAAAGTGTTCGTGTTGTAGACGGGATTGTGTGCTACTGCAAGCTGGGGCTAGGAGCACGGCTCAGTAGAGAGACCTAGGAAATCGGCTTTGGGACTCCGGATTCCGCACTCCAAGCAAGCGAGAGAGAAATTCATCCAAAGAGACTCGCGGCTGCTGGACCCTAACTCCATGACGAGAGACAAAGGGCAAGTAGGGGTGGGTGGGAAGTGCTAATTCGTCGATCCATCATTGTATTGCAAAATGGATGGAGATGGTGGGAGTCGGCGGGTTGAAGCTCGCAGCCATATGTTTTGCGTCGTCGGAGCAGCACAGCAGTGCTGATTGTGTCTCCTTCCGAGGCCTGGTGCCGCCATGGATCTGCCAATCTGCTTCGTGCGGTCCTGAAAAATTGGAAACCCTTCGTAAGTCGAGTGGGCGCGACGGCGCGACGTAAGACGGGCCCTCCACCGAGGGCCCTCCTTTTTGCTTCTCCGAGCCGAGGTCCTTTGGCGCCTGCAAGCCTCGGCAGAGGTTCGCGACCGAAAGCGAAAGACGCAAGTCTCTGCTGGCAGCGAGTAAGAAAACGGTCTCTTTTGTCTGTCGCACGCCTGTGAGGTGAACAAGCGGAAGCAGGAGCGACGGCTTGCAAGCGAGAGTTTTGTTTTGTCGGCGCAGCCGCTACTATCACGAGTCTTTGGCAGGAGAGCTTGGAGCAGGAGCGGCAGGCAGCTGTGAGGTGGGCGAAGGGGATCTGCAAGAAAAGGTGCTGTGTGGTGCTGTGCAGGAAGTGTGGCACTTTGTTTGGTGCCGGGCTTTGGGGATGACCATCTTCGCTCACCTGCAGGCTGTCTGAACAAAAGACCGCCCAGCTCCAGGACATGGTGATTCAGGCAGTGTTCCCTTTCCAGTTCTTGCCTTCGTTCGGGGCACTCTGAGTCTCAAGTCTTCAGGCACAGCAGCAGTGCCTACAGAGCATCCGAGACTCGGAGGCATCGGCCGCGAAGGCCGACCGGGCAGGCAGAGGGCTGCGAAGCATGTCTTGTCATGCTGCAGTCGCCAGGCGAATTCCAGGGCCGACGCAGCAGAAGCCAAATTGGCTGAGGCTTGGCCCTGCTGTGCGAGAACAAGCCGTATGCAGTGTCACTAACACTGCGATGAACGCCACCTCCCACGGTGGTAAAGTTGTGCAATCGCTGTGGCCGTGGTGCTTTGAATTGCTCCGTGAGGTGCAGAGGCAGCTGGAACTCCTCGACAAGGAGCCTCGGCTTGGGCTCGGGCTACGCGGGCATACCCTTGAATAGGGTTTAGACCATGCAGAGCTGTGCCCAGCATGCTGCTAGGTGGAGGATGCAGAGAAGGTATCCTCGGCGCAGGCGGAGCAAAGACCAGCAGAGCGGCCAGCGAGGCCCATTGCAGAAGTCCGGCTCGCAGCGGAAAGTTCGCTTGCCGATGCTTCCGAAAGTTCCAAGCCGGACACCAGCTCGGACACGAAGCCGCAAGAGCCGCAAGAGCCGCAAGAGCCGCAAGAGGAGCCGGTGAAAGAGGCGGCTGCGGCTGAGGAGGTGCCAGAGCTCAAAGCAGAGCCGGCTACGACGGAGTCTTCACAGCCATCGCAGCCGCGACAGCAGCTTAAACCTTTGACCGTCGAAGTAATCAGGGTGCCCGACGCGATTCCACCGCCAGCGCGAGCAGGTCCAGTTGTTCCAGGCACGACGTGGGGCATTGCTGAGTGCAGATACTGTACATGTCAGCATAAATGTCCTTGATTCGTTTGCCGCTTTCCTGACAGGTATCCTGCAACCTGGTGTGGTTCCGCGTGCCCTGACACCACAGTCACCACGTTCACCCGCTTGGTCCAACAAATCCGGATCTGAGAGGTTTGGAGATGGTGAGGAGTTTGAGACAAGGAAAGATGTAAAGACACTCTTTGTCCAGTGCTTCAAAGATGACCTAATCCAAGAGCGGCAGCTACTCATGTCGCAGATCAACAACCTCTTCAAGCTTCGAAACAATGGCGAGCCTCTTCAATACAAAGAGGCTGGCTACGAGAAGCTTCACAATTTTCTGACGGACATCCCCGGCCTTTGCCTGGTTGGAGCTGGCAACCGCATGGAGCCTTTGCTCTTAACTTTGCAGCAGAGATTCCTTTGCCGTATATCTTCGTGTTTTTCGTGTTGCGACCCGAGGAGCTGAAGCTGAATGATCGAGACAGCTTCGAGCGGTGTTGCGGTCAGTTGCTCGTGGGGCGGGCAGATCTGCCCGTCTTCGACCAGCCCAAGCCGGTTCCAGAAAGCTTCCAGCACAAGGCCCCTTGCGACAAACACAAAGAGAAAACTCTCTTAGAAACTGCCAAGACTAAGGTCATCGAAGTTTTCAGGCGGTGTGGCAGCCGGGAGATCCCCGCAAAAAACTTTCGGGACTTGTGGAACTGCTTCTTCCCCCACGAGAAGCTGCAGTGCAAGGACTCTGCATGCTCTCCTCCGACAGGCCAGATCGAGGGAGGCCGTGGAGTGAAATCCTTCCTGTATTGAGGACTATGGATACCGTGATGTCAAAGGCCTCCTGGCCAACATCCCTGTGGTCGAAAAGGCCGGGATATAGCGTTGAGAGAGCCTGCTACTGGTAATCTTGGGTCCCTAGTCGGTGTCTCAATTTTGAGTGCTCGTCAAATTGCTAAGGTCGGAGGCAAGAACTCTACCAAGTACGTGCTGAAGAGCGAGGTCGAGATCTTGCCCAACGAACAGGAATGCCGATGTTCTGCCATTTGAAAAGTCGCTTGCTCCGTAAAGTGTGACCCGAATCCCCAGCAGGACTCGGCATTGAAGCTCGAGGGTGATGGGTACCGCTGGGAGGTTGGGACTGCGGTCACCCTTCCCCAACAACATCTCCGCACAGCACCACCTTCCAGCTTCATGGCCCCGAAAAGGAGCCGAGTGTGAGCCAGGCAGATGTGGTCCCTCTCCCTTGCAGGTGCCGCAGGAGCCGGCGCCCATCGGCGGAGCCCTCGCTTCGCAGCACCTAGACCTGGCGGTCCCACTCACGGACTTCGTGGCCGGGGAGGCAGGAAATCGGTGCAGAGGGCGAGTCGGCGACGGTGAGTCTTTTTGCAAAAGTTGGTTTTGATGTTCGCTCCACCACGGGGGGAGGTTCAACCGTCAGTTATTTCGACACAGAGCCCAGGATGCAGACATGGCCTGGTCCAGGCCATCTTTAGACAAGTCTTCCGAGTGTCTGGTGGAAGCCAAGGAAGTTGTTTTTGGCTGGGACCGGCTTGAATGACTCGGCACCTAGTCTGGGCCCTGGGCCTCATGGTGGGAGCTTAAAGCCTTCGAGGCTTTCACCCCAGCCATGCAGTGCTGAAGCCTTTCGAGATGTTCAGTCCTCTTTACACTTTCTGTGCCCAGGTCCCACGCAGGCCACAGCCTCTGATGCGGCTGCGAGGCCTACCCAGGGTTTGCTTTTGATATCCTCTAAGGTTTCCCTCGTGTTGAGGATGAGGGGCACCGTAGGAGTTGTCGAGTGTTGGGTCTACTGTGTCATTCTAGCAGGTGTGATTTTCCTGTGCGTGCGTCACTTGCCGGCAGAGTATCTAGATTGTCGAGCCCTGCTGACTGGAGGGGGCTTGCACCGCCTCCGCGACAGGCTGGCTTGGGGTGGGGGTACAGCAGAGGGCTTCTCATCTCGCATCATCCGAAGGGGCAAGCTCCGGGCCGGTGGGCAGCACCTCAGGCCGGCAGGGCAGTGCCGGGCAGTGTGAGCTCTCTAAGCAGATTCCCTTTAGACAATTTCCTTGTGCCAGGCTTGGAATGATCTGTCGTGGCCAGCACAGGCACCGTAATACAGCTATCGAAATCTGGTCAGAGAAGTCTGCAGCATTTGTCGAGGAGCCCTCAGCCTCGAGCACGACCTGCGCAAGCCTCTTGGGCTCAAGGAGAAAGGGCCAGCAGAAGTTGGTACAGGGGGAGCTTGTCTCAGCAAGGAAGCAGCCTCTCCATCCCAGGCGTGACTCCCTTCTTCCCCGGCGCAGCGCCGGAGTTGCGGCTTGGATTGCACATGCCTCCCGAGTGTCATTATGAAAAGCTTCTTGGGTCGTGGCCGCGCGCACCTTCGATGAGGCCGCAGCCGTACCCCTCACTGCCAATGAACGTGCCGACGCCGGCGCCGGCACTGCGGCCGCCGCAGCCGCCCCGCACTAAGAGTGGACGTGCACGGATCGAAGCCGGACCCGTCTTAACATCGGATGTGTCGTGGGGATACTATCACCTGGGACTCGTTTCCATTCTTGCTCGAAGTTTTGCCTTGACTCCTGGGATAGACGGATGGCGAAGGGTCTGGAAGCCTGAGGCTCTGCCAGGAAATTGCTGTAAATGCAGTGCCGAATCCCCGATGTCTGAAGAAGGCCTTGAACCCTTAATCCCTGACATTCCCTGACTCTGGGAAAGGTGTTTCGATGTAGGTAACCCCGATGTGAAGGGCTCGAAGAGCCGATCCATTGCCTCTGCTGCCCGAGGTTGCCCATGCAACAGCAACTGCTCGATTTGCAACCGGGTCGCAGCTGTGTGCTCTCTAGCCTCCTTCAGGGTCTGTGTTTGGAGGTTTTTTGGAAAGCTACATGAGTCGACGTGCTACTTGACTACTTGACACCTCTGGGGCCCTGAGAGCTCCAAGGCAGCACAGCCGGCCACTGGGACAGCCCTTGGCACAGCCCTCGGATCCTCGCTTTGTGGCGCAGGCGCCCTACCGGCAGGACCGAAATCTGAGACTTCGAAGAACAATCGGGAATCTTCTGTTTTCACATCTGCCAGGACGTGGCGACAGATCGTGCCGAGGACGAAAGAGAACTCGGGAGGGCGACGTGAAGGGGTGTAAACGAAGATTTCCCCTCTGGCGAGGAGCTCATCCGCCTGCAGCAGGAGGCAGCCCTTTCCTTCACAGACCATTTTCCGACCCAAGGATGTTCTCATTTTCAGTGTCAAGTGTTGACTGATAAAAAATCTTCAGCACCTTGTGATCTTTCTGGTTTTCGAGGTTCAAACCCGCCTCCTGCAAGAGCAGCAGCGACAGCAGCAGCTGCTCGACGCCATGTCGCACCCGGCGGCGCAGCTCGGTGTGCAGATCAGAGATGTGAGCCATGCACTGCCACGGCGGCATACTCCATGCAGCCCCAAGCACGAAGGACGCACCATCCCTCGGCCCAGTTCCACCTTCAGGGGCTGCCGCTGCCACAGGAGCAGCCTGCAGCTCAGTTCGGAAAAGGAAGCCCATGGAGGCTTCACTGCACCCGAGAGCACTCAGGTTTCAGCAGCCACTGCTGCAGCCACAAGAGCATTTGGGCCTTCAGTACTTCAGTCGTCCTCCAGGCCAGTAAGTTGGGGTTGCGAAGGTCGGGAGACCTTGTGTGCAGTGTGCAAAGATTTGCGAGAGAAGTGTGTGTGCGGGGAGGATTCTCAACGGGTGCTGGCCGCGGTTTCGTAGTGCTTCCCTCTTCTATCATAGGCAGCATGTGAGACCGACTCGCCTCGCTGCTTCGATGGGGGTTGGTGGACGGATATTTTTCATGGTAATGCTTGCCTCATCAATCGAGCCAGGCGAAAACCAAATCACTCCTATGCCTCCCGGCTGACAGTTGAGTCCATCGAAAGCGGTTGCATGTGCGAGTGTGTGTGTGTGGCTCTTTAGGCAAAGTTCGCTTTGCAATTTTCATTTGGCGCCGATGGCGCACGATGTTGCCATCCTTTGAATTCCTTGTGCCCGTTAAGCAAAGGCAGCCCAGTGGTGCAGATGACGAGGCACATTCGTGATCTTACTGGTTGTGATATTCGTAGCATGAGCCTCCGCTTGCAAGTTTGAGATTGCCTGTTGCAGGCAGGGAGCGTTCCGCAGGAGCTGACCCCCGGGAAAATCACGCCTGATGCAGGCCCTTGCAGCCTGCCGGGAGTTTTTCACAGCATGCTCCCGCAATGCCAGCTGTCTATGGGTTAAATGATTAGCAGGGCTCACCCAAGCAATGTGGCTCGATGCACAGGGCTTCACCTGGACTTGCTCATGCGGGTGCTGCCGCCGAGCTTGCTTTGGATTTGCCCGTAGAGTAACCCGACTCCCAGCAAGAGCTTTCCTCATCTATTCGACCGCCGAAGCTTTGTGGCTGTGCACTTCGAGCAGACGCTTCCGTGTTCGTTACTCGAATTGGCAGATATGAGCATAGCATGCCCACCCTGTCTTAGCAAACGCACGGTCATACCGAGTGGCATTGGACAGGGCAGTCTTTAAGTTTCTCAAAGAACATCTGCGTTTGCACACCTTGGCCAATGTTGTGTGGCAGGAAACGAGTGCCGTCACAGCCATGCAGATGCGGGCTTCGAGGCTCGTAAGGACGGCTAATGGCAACAACTTGAAGAACTTTTGATATCTTTGCGAGTTCGGAGTGCAGTCCGTGGCGGTTGCACAGACAGGGAAATCTGAAATTCATCCCCGAACCGTGGAGGTTGGATCGGCCACGGAAATCGGCGAGTGCTTTCGTGCAGCTCGGCGAAAAACATGTGTTCGGAGAAGCATGTCCTCGTTCAATGATACGCCGCGCCGTACGCCCAAACTCCAGTCCAGAAGCAGGACTTCGCCTGCGACGATCCGACAAAATGACGAAGAGCAGTGGGTGCCCCAGAGGTGTCAGAGGTTTTGCAAAGATGATGCATGAGGCATGAGGCTCAGCATCCAAACGCTTCGGGTGGGCGCGAGAAACTGCTGCCCTTCTGCTTTGCACAGGATTCACCAGTCCAAGTTCGACGTGGGATCGCTGTATCAGGCCAGTCGGCAGGAATCGATGTCTGTGTGCGTGAGAGAGAGACTGCATCATGCTGAATGCTACTGAATGCTGCATGGGATGTACTGTCAGCCTTGTGCAAATGTAATGATGCACCGGCACCTATCCTCAGCTGTGTGACTTCATGAAAACTTCTCAGAAGTCATGCTGCACTCGGTGCACACCCGCATTCTCATGGCACTGTCCCGAAGCTTGGAAGCCACTGTCGGAGACTTCTGCATTGCTTCCCAGGGCCACCTAGAAGCACTCCAGAACGATCGAAACTGCATGCTGGCATGCCCGACGTGCTTTCTCCTGATTCAGAGCATTGAAGATGCGCGACGCAATTTCATGGCAAGACTGTTGAGTCTAGCAAGGCAGCAGGACATGTTTCGTGACGATGGGCTCCGCTTGGGCGAGGTGTAGGTTGAGTGCACAGTTCTCCAGCCATTCTGGTCATGGCAGGTCCATTTCGCAAATGGTCGCATACTTTTCTCGAATGCTTCTCCCTCAGTTTCAGTGTATGCAAGGCAGATGCTCGAAGCTCGGGCATGTGTCGGTTCTTCGGAGGGCCATGGTTGGCATGGCGTCCACACACGGTAACAGGAAAAGAGCCATCCCGAGTAGCTGGCATTGGATTGAGCTGGGAATCTGCTGGTGGGTTGTCTGGAATAATCAGCAGTGGTACGACGACATCATCTCGTTCCAGAGCACGATCAGCTGCAAGAATGCTTGAACAAAATCAAGGCTTGTTGTGACCGGCTCTTCAGCCCCTTGACGCCGCTGCGGCACAGGGTCGGCTCCGGCATGGGTTCAGGGTGCTACTTTTGCGTTGGTGTATCCATGGGATCCATGGGGCGATGAAACCGTGCCAGGAAGTGACGGAGATCGTAGCGGAGGAAGATCGCGAGGAGCTCGGTTGGTTTATGCTCGTGTTCTGCACTCCTGCCTGCAATTGGGTTCATCGGTCCAGCCGGGGCGAGCCATGCATGCCATGCTTTGAGGTGTCAATTTTTCCTCGAGGATAATGTACTTGAGCATCGGCAAGTATAGTGTCCCAAGCTCAGGTTTTCAGCCTTTGTTCAAGCTGGAACAGTTTTGCCGGGTGCAGCGAAGCTGAGAGCTCGAGAGCTTTCCATTTGCAGGTTATGCAGAGGGAGCAGTTTAAGATCATCACAGTGTCATCCTCAGACTCTGCGCACAGAGGGCGCAGCTGGTGCAGCAAGTCGAGTAAGCGGTTGACATCGGAAAAGAACACGTGATGATGACTCTGGAGAGCATGAATTCTTATCAGAATCGAGCTGTGGGTTTGGATTTGGAACGAATTGTAGTGTTTGTGCTTCCGGTTTGTTTGCTAATGCCGGCCATAAGCTGCGAGACAACAACCCGTTCCTGCGGTTGAGGCGAAAGGGGTAGTTGCCGCCAACATCTTTGGAGAGCATCTAATGGGCAGCGTGCTCGAGCCTGAGCTTGGATGGCAATTGGTCCATTGACCCCTCGTTCATCCTCAAATTCTCGCTACTGCCCATGATGGACACGATTCGTGTGCCAACAAGATTCAAGAGCAGTCGGCAACCTCTTGCCCCAAGTCAAACTAGGTGGTGGATGGATTGCGAGCTAGTGGAGGATGAGGCCACTAGATCATAGTCGAGACCTAGATGAGTGGATGTGGTGAGCGATGTGTCAGCACGTCCATCGGCTGCAAGTACGGGTTCATGTGGGGACACAAGCTGTAGACTTTTCACCCGAAACGTTCGCCTGCAGGACTACCAGTCAGCAACGTAGCAAGGCGCCGTGGATCTGCCAGGAGGAGCTAGATCGACGGAAGCGACAGAGCCAGCTAGTGGTTGAAGCAGCTTCAGCTCATGCAGCGTTTAGGCACGCCGGTTTCGCATCGTCTCCTTTGGAAAATCTCTGCTTGTGAAGACTCCGCGATAAGTAAGTTTTCTCCATGTTTGTATGCAGGTATGCAACGAAACCAGCAACATTCTTCGGGTCAACAGTTGCGTGACGCAATCGTGACACAAGGACCACTCTTCTAAATCCACCTGCCTTGGTTGGAAAGGGATTCCCAGGCATGTTCGCATGTTTTGGAAGGCAGCCGGTGATGCCAGGCTGCCCGAGTGACGGCTTGTGAACAACCTACCGCCAGTAGATGTTCAACGCCGAGCTGCAAGTGTTCCGTGCCTTCGTGATCCAACCTCTCTCGCACTGTTCCGCTAGTTAGCAGCACCTACAGAAGGATGCTAGAAGCAGAGAAAGCCCGAAGTGCCCGAAGCTTCTATGCCCATGTGGATCGCGGAGGCAAGGTTCAGATGTCATGCTTGGTTTCTTTACTGTAGACGCAGGGACCGAATCCACGTATCGTGCAAGCAACAAAACACAGCTTTTACAACGGCTGGGTAGGATGAACTGAAAGCACCATAGCTGGCCATAGCTGCATCATTTGCAACTGAAGATAGGATTCGGCTGCGGGGTCGGGTGCGTGCAGGATCACGGTTTGCAAGCCGCACACGCTTTTCTCCGTCAGATATCTCAGTCAAGGCTTGACGATCATGCGGGCTCTGAATAGAATGGCATTTTATGGCCGAGCTTGGGTGCCATATTCTCCTGGGCTGTCCTTGTAGCTTGTACAGCCACAGCGAAGATTGCATCTGCCACCGGGCATGGCAGCACGGCAAATTGTGTCCATCAGTGGGGAATCACTCAAAAGTTTTCCAGACACACGTGCCTTAACAATCAAGGTTAGTAGATCGTAGTGTGAGATGTATTGAGTGGTCCAGGCACTGTGCAGGATGTACATATGAAAGAGAAGAGCTCGATTTCCGACTTGGACACATCCCTGCAAATTTCTCAAAGCAGGGCGACCTGTGCACCGGGTGCCATGAAATAGTTTCACCCATGCCATGCGAGCATTCTGACACCGCGGGGCTTGGTAGCAAAGCGGGCTCCCTGCCTTTGCTGGTGCCCGTTCAGATTCAGGGCTTATCAGGGTTCGCGAAGGCCGACCTCCTGTCTCCGGTTTTTCCAGAGAGCGCAGTTTCGAGGTGGAGACCCCGGCCGCGGCGCCGCCCTTGCTGGCACCTGGAAGGCCAGCAAGGCCCAGAGATGCCCAGAGACAGCAAGGGGTCGGAACCGGGAGGTAGTGTCCTGCAGCTGTCTGCAGCTGCGGCATAACTTAAAGCGCAGTCAGAGGAGTCCAGGAGCATGGTCGAGAGAACGGCAAACATCTCGGCATGACGCGGGCAAGATGGCTCCGTATGGCTCCCATGAGCAGTGCCCGTAGTTGTGCCAAGGCCGGGCATACGAAAGCGGCGCTTACATGGATCAGCCTCTCTATGTATTTCTCATGTCGGCATCACACTCCGGACGAGCAAACACTAACGTAAGTCAAAGCGAAGAGTCAGAAGCAACATGGGTGGTCCCATGAATGGGCACGGCACTCTCGCAACCTTCGCCGGGGACTCAGCTGGCCAAAGTTAGCGATGCCGGAAGTGTTGGGCTCAGGTAGCCAACCATGCGTAACATCGCATTGTTGGAATGGGGCTCTGGTCTCAGCGTTCAGGTGCCCACACAGACAGGACTGAGCTTTGGGGCTCTTGAGGCCCAGCCTCGCTTTTCTACATCCAGCCGAGAGAGCTCATAAAGGCTCGGGATGCTCCAGGTTGCCCCCTGCTTCCGAGGAGAAATTTGCTTCCCTCGCTCTTTTGTGTAGGTTAGGACGCGATGGCTGGATGGTGGCCCGGCGGCGTGCTCAAGTGGTGCAATTCTGATTCTGTGACATGCAGAAGACATGGGAGCATTTGTGCGACTCAGGTTTTACCTCCATTCCTCAGCACGATGCAAGAGGCACAAGCCATTGCCTTACCTCGGGCCCGATTCAGACTTCTTGATAGTGTGTCGTGATCGCGCGAGATGCTGTCTAGCAACAGCTGCCGACGTCTCAGCATGGATCATATCTCGTTGCTCACAGTCAGCAGTCCACAACCCCCTGGTGTTTCGAGTGGCCGTGTTGTGTGGGCTCTGTTGCAAGCACATCCGGGCTTGTACGGGGTTGTCCAGCTTTGGCATGGCTTCCTGTCGGGAGTGGGGTGGGCGGAGCAGGAGTGAACATCCGAAAGATGGCCGGAAATCCAAAAGTTCGACTGCCACACAAAGCTCAATCAAGGAAGCTCAGCTAGTTTCTCAAATCTGTGAAGATCCTTAGAAGAAGCCTGCAAGCAGCGTCCGAAAGGCTTTCCAAGGAGAGAAAAGAGAAGAGCCAGACAAGTGACTGAAAGCTTACAAAGGCTTGAAGCATCCTTGCACGAAGGACCTTACATTAAGCGGTACAGGGATCCTTGTAAGTAACTGTGCGAGTAGCTTCCAAGAGCAAGCATCACAAAGGTTGCAGGAATTGAAGTCTTTCACGAGGAACTGTCTCCAGAGTCAAAGTTTCTGAGTGTTCTGTCAAAGAAAAGAGCAACACGGGGAAGGCTCTTCCGAATGTTGCAAAGCGATTGTGCTGCCCGATTGTCCGAATTTCTCACCGGCCTGCCTCTCACTTGCAGCTAGTTTCTCGGGCTTGCTCTTCCAAGACCTGTGCGCCACACTTGGATACTTGTATGGCTGCTTCTGAGGGCTCTGCCTAAGGCTCCCCGTGACCTTTCCAGCATGTCCTGAAAGCAGGTGTTGTACACGTCAGGACGATTGAACTAGATACACTAGTGATATTTCACGCGAGCATGCCAATCCGGAAGTTGCGATTGGCAGCTTCGGACACAGGGAACTTGGCCGCTGGCCTCACACATGGGTTCCGAAATTGTCTGCAGACTCAGCATCGCTGAGGCCCATGATCCTGATCTTACCATTCGATATGCCTTCAGCGCTTTCGAGGCTGGCGACGATTGTCGAATATTGCAAGCGATGAGTCGTATCCATTCAGAGGTTAGCTCTCATGGCTTTGGCTTTCGGGCTGTGTTCCACTATGACAGCAGCGGCAAGAGCGAAATATCAGTGATCTTCGGCAGGACTTGAACGGTGCCATCCGGAATCTGAGGAGATGTTTCGGTTTCCCGTACCAAGAGTACATCGGGTGTCAGCCTGAGCTGACAGGCTGGTAGGTGTCATGGCAATGAGGACATTGCATCCCAGTCTCTCATTGCGCATGCGTCGAAGGGTCCTGCTGAAGGTACATGAACACCCTCACTCACCAGTATCGCACTCGAAGAGAACACGAGGCCGGCCCGATAGTAAAGACAGAGACATCGAACAGGTGCATAGGCTGCACAGGCACTTCGCGACCAACAGCTGAACCCAGAAAAGGACGTCGTGAGAGTGAAGCTCCGGCCATTCGAAAGACAAACGGTACCGCATTAAGAGTATCCTTCCGAATGTACCGGACAAGAGTGCTTTGCCAAACCCCTATGGTTCTACTTGTCCGCCTGTCCATGTATCCGATCCCCAAGACATGTTTTGCATAGAGATGCACAGAGCTTGTTGAGAATGCCCACGAGAGTAACCTTCAAGAGAGACTTTCAGGGGCTCATCGACCGGATCCGGCGCTGGGCTATGTTCGGCAATGCCTGCGGCCTGGGCATGTCTGTGCGAGGGTAAGAAGCAAGCTGTCCATCACAAAGATTCGACAATTTCCTTGCGTCGAATATCGGAAGCGTTCAGGTCGATGCAGTACTGTGGATTGACTACGCGAAGGCGACGGGGGCTTTCTGCGCTCATCAGGGGCGGCTGTTGGGTTCCGCCTTCAGGTTGGGAGAACGTATTGAAATCATGCTGCTGGTAATGTAGGTGCATTGGAATGCTGTGAGATTCGATGCGCACATGTTGGAATTTGGACGCGACGTGAATACAACCCGAACGCCGAAGATGCAGCTAAGTTGTCGATTTCGATAGTTTGCACTGAGGATCTCGAGCCTGTAGTAAACGTGAGTAGCTTTTAGCCCTGCAGGGCCATGACGAAGTAAAACGAAGGAAGGGTCACGGAAGGCCGGAAGGCATATCAATACCAAAAGGCTCAGATGTTAACTCGCAAAGCTTGGTCCACTGTCTTGTCCGCCATGAGCATAGAAACGAACGAGATTTCTTGTATCGACTTCCTCGTGCTTATCATGCAGAGTCAGCAATGCAGCATGTCACTCCTGCAGTGTTTTGCAGTGTGTTGCGAAGCGGAAGGCGAACCAGCCTCCCGGCTCGTTCAAGATGGGACCTCGGGAGTCGAGGCCTTTTAGCCCAGCGCACATGCAGGCTGGGATATTTTTCCATTCTCTCGGAGCTGCCTGCGTCCCCACTGGGTTCAGATCTGCAATGATCTTCCTGACTCACTTCGCCTGGAAGATGCAAATGACGAGTCCGAGGCATGATCCAGATGGCCTTTCGCCGAAAATTCGGCATGGTCACCATGGCCTGTTGTTCGTCGTCGATTCTGCGCCAGGCCGCCTGGAGTGAGCAGGAGCCGGACGAGGACAGACATCATGGAGGCAAGCGCAAACCAAGCACATCTGCAGTTCCTATGGAGGGAATACGGTGGGTGCTTGAACGCTGTAGCCGCGAGATCTGTATGGCCATGTGGAGGCTTACCACCTGTTTCGTCATCTGGCTTCGATCAGGCGGGTTGTCATGGTATGTCTGCTACCGCTATGATGATCATCTGTAAGGCCCGTTTAGGCTGCTTGTCTTGTGGTGCAGCTGGGCTGGAATTGAACCGTGTGCATCTGCCGCCTCCGATAGCCGATGCCCCGACCACGATGTCGGTTAGCTTCGCCTAGCTGCGCCAGAGCATGAAAGGCCCATACAGATCAGTTAAACAACCAGCCGAGGGAGTCTGGCTCTCAGCTCCTCGCCCTGTGCGCCTCTCGGGTGCACGCGGAAGTGTTGGCCTCCTCTGAGGCCCGGCACGCTGCGGCCCCTGCCTCCCCGGAGGCGAAAAAAATGCACAAAAACCTCTGCCGTCCTTCGCTTCGCTATCGCTTCGCTGCCGTGCAGGCTTCCGAAGCACATTCATCGCACCCGCCCCGCCTACTTGTCATTGACCCAGTGCGACTAGAGCCCACTCTGAGGGTAGACGCAGGCTGTGCTCCGGGGCAAACGAGATACACTCAAGTTGCCGGTATCCTTCCTTGAATTGCCGATTGGCTGCCGAGGTTGGGTCAAGCGCTCAAAACGATGTGTGAAACTTAAACCGCTCTTTCGGGGGCCGCCAGGCCGGCTAGAGAGCCTGGCAGAAAGACTTCCAGCCAATGGCCTAGGTGCAATGTCCCCGAGAAAGAGGAGGTCACGGGCGATTTTTCATGTACTTGGTCGGCAGATTGTCCCTCTGATCAGATGGCCGTGGCTGTAAAGATCGTCCCGGCTGACGGCAAGGAGTGGCAGTATTGAGAGTCCCGTGTCTCGCATTACTGCAAACCTCTGCCACAAGACAGATCTCCAGCACCTGTCAGGACAAGCCCAGCGACAAAGCCAAGGAGGTGCTCAGTCAGATTTATATTTTCAGACATCTCCAGACTCAAAGGGTGGTGCTTCGGTCGCTTCATCCATTTCGGAGTTTCGGAATCATGACTGTGTGCGTGTTCCGGTATTTTCAGGAGGACGAGGTTGTACGCAAAGAGAGCCGCTGCAGGCTGAGAAGCAGATGCTGCGCATTCAGCTTCAGGAGGAGTTCGTCCCGGTGCCAGGCACAGCTCCCAAAAAATCCGAGCCCCCCTCCCCCCCCCCTGCTTCGATCGTTGCGGTGCCAGGCAGCATCTATCAACGCTCCATCGTTCCAGGCCCAGGCTCCCGGGGGGGGGCCCCCTGGGCATAGTCTGGGGAAGTTCCTGTAGCTCCCGAATCCCAGCCAGAGGCTATTACGGCTCGCCAAAAGTTCCCGGGCACGTGACACAGGCGCTCAGAGCTCGCACCCCTCCATCCCTCAAAGCAGCGTTTGCTTTCACCGAGGAGGCAGCGACGTTTGGCCGGAAGACCGTGCCTCAGACATCGGCGATTCAGCAGATCAGCACGGGCTTCCTTCCGGCGCTTGCACCGCTCATCCTGAAAGTCACGACCTGAAGCTGAGGGGAATGAGTACTTTTGATCAGATCAAGGACTTCGCTGCAAAGTTGCCACCGCCTGAGTATCCACAACCTGAGAGATGCGTGGTTGACAACCTCTCGAGGCCGGGTCCTGGGCAATACAAGGAGAAGGCCTGCTGGTAGCCTTGGGCCGTCTTTTCGCATGTTTGATTCACGTAGCATGTTTAGGAGCACGGTTTGTTATGGACGGTTCTCGACTCTTATGCCTTCTGACGGCCAAGAGCGATTCGGAACTCTCAAGACCTGCTTCGTGAGCCTCCATGCATGTTTGGAGCTCTGAGTGCCCATGAGCATTCCGGAACTCCATTGATGACCCTAGCCATGATTTTGCATCAGCATTCTGAAGCGCTCTCTTGGAAGTGGTTAATGAAGGTTAATGTTTCAAGACGCAATGACGAACAATGCACCTGTGTTTCGATTCTTACATTATTGCTCGGGCAGAGCATTGCAGGGTCCGAGAAGCTGTGGTGCAGAATGCGTTCTTGCAAGATGAGTTGAGACTGTACAGATATCTCAGGCTTCGACGACCGATGAGGTGTTCAAGCACAAGCCGCGCGGTGCTTGACAGGGTGCCGGAATCAAGGAGTGACACAAGACGTCGAACTCGCGTGTGGCAAGGACGCCAAGGACCGGCTGCTTCGGCAAGTCGCCCAAGCTGGTGAGCCGGGAGGAGAGAGACGCTTCGAGGCTTAGGGGCGCGCCTGGGGGGGAAGCACCTGCAGGAGGCCTTCAAGAAGCTTCCCTTCATCTCCAAGCTCGCCTCGGCCTGTGAGGCTCGGGGCACGGGGCGCCGCAGGGCTCCGCAGGGCTCCGCAGGGCTCCGCAGGGCTCGGGGCCATCCGGGCGCTCCGGCGCGCTTTGCAGGGCTTTGGGCTGCACAGCTCGGAGACGTTCCACTGCGTGAACCCGGAGGATGTGCCAGTGCCTCAGCGATCCTCGACCTCTCAGCATCTCTCAGCGAATACGGCTAATATTCACGAAACGGGCCTTGAAAGCCAAGGCGTAAGCTCCCCAGGTATGCCAAGCAACCCGAGCTGCGACCTTATGCAAGCGTTAAAGCTCTCCGCTCCTCAGCACCTCGGTGGCCCTGAGCAGGTTCTCTTTCGGAAAGACTCGGAGGCCGTTCTGAGCCCACCGTGGGATCCCCTCTCAGATCCAGTCTTTGACTCGTCGCCTTGTACAGTGAGCGTTTCGAGAGTCCGGATGCCGTAGCCCGACAGATTATTGCAGCCCATTAGGCTTTAATAGGTCACAGCCGCGGCCTGAATTTGCTGAGTTCAGACTTCTTAGCCAAAGGTTGGAGTGCATGCCCTGCACTTAGGCTGGGAGTATTCAGCGGAAATACATGCGTGTCTAGTCAGTTGCATGGTGGGCTGCCTGGGCGCTGAATCAGGTGCCACGAGAGCTCGCCCAAGCTACGGGTCTCTTCTTAGGAGCTTTGGTCAGACTAGGCAGGGGGAGTAGGCTCAAGGTGTAGCGTAGCAGCCCCCGCTTTGGAGGTTTGCGTTTGCTTTCTTGTGCCATTTTTCTCGGTATATCCTTCTTCTCAGAACTTTCTTTTCGGCGACACACTCGGA
>CAJNJA010006191.1:3924-17101 GCA_905231915.1 Symbiodinium necroappetens
CTACTTCTACTTCTACTTCTACTTTCTACTTTCTACTTCTACTTCTACTTCTACTTCTACCTCTACCTCTACTTCTACTACTGCTCCCGCTCCTGCTGTACTTCAAATTCCTACATCTACTTCTGTTTTCTGGGCTTCTACCTCCACCTCTATCTTTGCCTCTACTTCTACTGCTAAACTTTCGACCACCGCTGCTACTAGGTTCTAATACTGAAGCTAGTGCCAAGCAGAAGCTGCTGTACCAATACGGTCTACACAACCACGTGTCTGTGAGGCGCCATCGACAGTGTACCATCCGGATCGCGACATCCGTAATCAGCATAACATCCCGTGCCTGCAGCTGCAAACAACAGCAACCGCCACAGCAGGCTCTACGGAAGATGTCTGCCATCAGTCCCAGTATCAACTCGTTCGGTTTCGCAGGTGTACATGTCATTTGACCAGTGCCTTTGAACCCACACTCGAAGGACCGGACCGGGCTGTGTTTGCTCTTCGCATTTGGATCCAGTGCGCTGTCGCAGCTCGATATCGATATGTTGGTCCCGAAGTTCACTGGGTGAATCGATCTGTCGATCTGTCCACCCGCATGCCCGCGTGCCAATTGACATCGTGTTTTTGTGTTTGGTTGTCCATCCTCTTGCTGTTTGTTCACTCGAACGTACATTTGTGCGGAGAGGGCGGCGGGCACGAAAACTCACAACAAAACCCCATTCAGCAGGTATTTGCCTTTGATGGACTGTGCTCTATCGACTCCGAACGCATCTTAATACGGCGAAAAGCGTCCCAACCACCCAGGCCATAAATCTCGAAGGAAGCAGGGTAAATGCTGGTGCAGTTTTGAGGATCGAGTAGAGAGCATTATAGAACAAGCGTGCATAGAGGCATGTGCTTGTGCTGTAACTGGCCCTCCCGCTGGCTTGATGCTTTGTTTTCTGTCGCGAAAGAAGCTGCAACAACGGGTTCCGGTTCAGGAGCCTGGTTCTTTTTGCCCGATTGACCCTGCAACCTTTCAGGAACGAGGTCGCCACCGCGATAGGAGTAGGTAGTAATACTATCCCTTAAACTCCCTGAATAATCATGAAGGCCCCTCTAGTCACTAGTCTGCTGCAGAGCTCCCCAGACACGGTCCTTTAGCAAGAAGCTTGCTGCAGAGTTGCTCGTCAATTTCTGGGTGTGTCGCTCGTTGTGTGCGTTCGTTAAGAGTGTTGAAACGTGGGGATCACAGATCTCCAAGCGCGCTGAGGTTTCAATGATCGTGCCTACAGTGGTGGCTTTTGCCCAAGGATTCCACGAAGCCACATGCTTGTCGCTGACCCTTGGGCATCAGCTTAGATCAACTGCAGAGCACCAAGCCGCACTTAAGGGCCATCTCCGAACGCTAGCCCAGAACTTCCAGCCCGAAGTTCTAAACCCTAAACCCCAAGCCCCGAACCAAGAAAGAGACCTCCTTCGAGTGATTTCGGATCGTCTTTTACCCAACAAGGTTTCGGGATGAGGCTTCAGGGCTTGTGGGGTTTAGGGTCTACCTAAACCCTCAAAAGTAGGTAAAATAATGGCATCAACGGCTATTATTCTACTTACTTTTTGGGGGTTTAGGTAGGCACCTCCGGTCCGCAAGCTCGATGCCCCAAACCAGTCTTTCACCATCCAGCTAACTGGCCATGACCTGCGTTTTGTAGACTTGAGGTGGGGGGAAGGCGGTTTAGGGTCTAGGGTTTAGGGTTTAGGGGGGTTCAGGGTTTGAGCATGGCACTTTTCACCGGCATGGCATGTTTCTTGCTCCGGCTCCTTCTCTGACTGGTTCTTAGTAGGGAATGGAGGAATGGCTTCTTGGGACTACTATAGGGCCCATAAGGGACTATCATAGGGATCCATTCCCCCATTCCCTACTAAGAACCAGAGAGTTCCGTGCAAGGGCCTGGGGTTGCGGCTAGTAGTTCTGTCTTGCCGGACAGGGCTTCAGGGTTGAAGGCAGTGCCAAATGGCTTCCTGTTGGAAGCTTGTTCTCTTCGTTTCAGCTTGCTGGTTTCTATTGGGGAGTGTTTCCATAGTCCGAGAACTAACATGCCAATCTAATCTACAGGCCGGAAGCTTTTACGAGGAGATGCAAGCCCTAACGGCCCTAACGCTGCAAGAGATAAAGACCCACCTGCGCTGCAATGTTCGAGCTTCCGAAATAGCCCTCGCATGGAGCTTCCCAGTTGCGAGTGGCAAGACGCAGCCTTAAGGTGGGGGCCTAATGATTACCAATAATTACTATTTTTTGGGGGGCTCCTTATTGTGATTATAGTAATTATAGTATTATGCGCCCCCACAACCCTCCTCTAATTATTAAGGCCCCTAAATAAGACCACTGTGATCCCTGACTTGTCGTCAAGCTGAGGACAGCGCTCTTCTCCGACGACTTCGACAAGGCAGTCCAAGTCCACCCCTCGAAGCTGCCTCTTGCTTTGTCACTTAGTCCCCCAATACCCAACCTGTAAACTTCTTGGGTTCCTACAAATTAGTAGTAGTCTGAAAGTTTAACCTTTTAGTTCCCTGGCTTATTGGGGAATTCAAGCAATCTCCGTGATGTTTTCAGAGCTTGTGGGTTGAGATCTTTGGTGCTCGCAAAAGTCCAATGCAGCTCTGAACGAAAAAAAGTCGACAAGCCTTGTGCACCTGAACCCGGAGCACTGTAGTGTCTATCGTACCTCAGAAGCCGTCAGCCATCAATGAACCCCATCACCCAAACTCCACGTGTAGGCGTGCGATGGGCTTCTCCCTTGAATCTGCGGTCGTAGGGTTTGTGTTAAGCGGTTGCCTCACAATTTCGTGATATGTTCGGGTTTCCGTCATTCGTCCCGATAGGGCCTGGCCATGGGAAGAGCGAGAGCCCGCATCCGTTCTACCCCGCATAAGTTGCATGGTTAGGGTATACGGATTGCCGATCATTGAGCCGTTCAGAACCCCGTCTGCCCAGTGCTTGGCGCATGAACTGGACGACTGTCCTTCGAGCCAGGAGGTGCTTGCCCCCTCGTTTGTAAGTTGGCCCTAAGCCGGTAGCCCACGGAGGTCAGCCCAGCCAAGGACAGCCGCCTCCGTCAGCATTTCGCGATTCTTCTTTGCTGCGGCGGTGGCCGAGCTTAAATGCGCGTCTGCAGTCAGAGGTGAGTTTAGGAACAGGTTTCTAAAGAAGCTCTAAAGTTCTCTAGAAGTATCTAGGGCTTCATGTGCATAGCAAGAGGCTGTTGCACCCGAAAGTTCTAGGGTTTTGGGAACACAGCGTTCTTCTGCATGAGTCTTCCGGTCCGGTGCGTCGTGTTTTTGGTGTGGGGTCAGGGATCCGAGCATTGCATTCGGGGGTTAGACTTGGAGATTTTTGGGTTCGTCATATCGAATATTGAGGATCCAGTTCGTTAAGGACTTTTCTGTAGCCCTCCTTCTTTCTGTAGCTCCTTTGAAGGCACGAATCTTGGGGTTTACGACTTACCTCTGCGAGGTTTAGGGGTTAGAAATGCCTCTGTAAAGACCCTGCAGCCCTGCACAAAGAGAGCCGCTGGCGGCCGGCCCCTCGTCGCAGAGCTTCCCACGGAGCATACCTATGAATTTTGGAATGGACCCCCAAATCTTCTAAACCCTAAACCCTAAACCCTATAAATCTTAAACATAAGCTCTCGGTCTGTGTCTGCTGGATTCCGTTTTGAAGCCATTCGGCTCTACGGGTTCTCGTTTACATTACATCTCCTTCTCTTGTATGTGTTTGGCTGTGGGCAGGTAGCCCGGCAGACGAACATACATTTTGTCTGAGCGTGTAGGAAACTCACTTATGTGCCTCAAAGCCTCAAAGCCTTGTTCTGATTCTTTGAACCCAATACTGCCCCACTGCCCCCTAAGAGCTTTTAAACTCTGTGAAAATGGCGGTCTCTTTGACTCTTGAGACTGAAGCCGGAGGCTAGGAGCCACGACGACCCCAGATCAAAAGCCCTCGACCCCGAAACCGTCCACTCTAAGCGCTGAACCTACCGAACGACCTGGGGATGCTTATCCTAATCCGTTTTATGAAGCCCCAAACCCTGAACCATGTCGCCTGGAGAGACAGAGCGCCGAAACCACCAAGAAAACCTAAACCCTAAACCCTGAACCCAAACAAGGGTGCACTTTGTGCTGTTCATGGCCCTGCCAGCTGGAATCGGTACTGGCTGGCAGGCGGCAGGGCCGAAACTGGGGGCTTCTTCAACTAGCAGCTCCCGTGGTTTAGGGTTTAGGGGTTTAGGGTTTAGGGTTTAGGCGATTATCGATTATTATAGCAAATTGTGTACTGCTTAGGGGTAAAGAAATTGGTCCACAAACATGATACTGTAGGCTGGTCTTCTTGAGTATGCTGTGCAAGTTAGCTCCTGCAGGGAAGTGCGCTCTGCGTACCATTCGCACCGGGCGGAAACTTCCGGGGCAAAATCGGGGTAGCAGTCCATCACCCGGCGTAGAACCGAGACTTGTGCGCAGTTCTGACTTTGACTTCAGGAACTTTCGTCAGCCCTGGGGGAAAATGGTCCATGATCTTGTGCGGATGTCAAAGACTACAATGACTATACAGGTATACAGTGTAGCGAATGTAGTCGGCTGCTCACGGACAGCCAAGGGTATGTGGCTGCGTAACGAATCGATTGACAGCTAATACCTTGTGAGTCAATCTTTGCTGACCTCCGAGGACTCCAAAACTCGCTTCTGTCTTTTCCTTAGGTCTGTTCGTGTCCTCGGCGGGTTTAGGAAAAGATTTCAGGAGTTCAGGTGTTGAAGCAGATTCGAAAAGGGCTTAAACCTTCGACATCTGTCAAGTTCAACTCAGAGCGCCCTGCAGTCCGGGCAGTAGCGAGACCTGCAGCGAAGCACACCAGCCCGGAAGTTGAATCCTAACAACCCCAAGTAAGCCCCAAACCTCCAAAGTCGTCAGAAAAAAACTCCTATAACGAACTCCCAGAGACTCCAACATTCCTTCATTCGAGAAGCATTGCCCCAGACCGCTCCCTTGGGATTGCGACAAACCGGGGCCTCAAATTTTACAGGCCTTTGAAGTCGGGGCTCAAACTTTTAGGGTTTAGGGTTTAGGGTTTAGGGCTGCAGGCATTCGAAAGCGTCGGTCGAAGACTTTGCGCACAGATGAGCCTCGCATGGACTTCGGGGTTTACTTTGGGGTCCGTTTCTTTGGGCTCCTTACAAGGATCCGGAATTGAAATGCTTTAGTTCGCCTTTCTCTGCCAGGCTTGTGGGGCCTCGGGTGCTACAAATCTTTGACACAGGGGCCTTAAATCAATTAGAGTTGGGTGCTACATATCGTCGTATACTTATGGTTAGTAAGGACCCCTAGAAAGAGAATGTTCGTACATATTTTTCCGTGCTTGAGAATTCCCGGACGAGCGCTGTTCTCTGGGGAGCAGAATGCAGACATGTCCGGAGCACTGTGGAGGCCATGTTGATATCGTATTCTCCGAACCCCCAACCCGAAATCTCGTCAGTTTAGCTCTGCCTTTACATAGCGCGAACTCCGTCACCACGTCCTATCTCCTGAAGCCT
This sequence comes from Symbiodinium necroappetens, assembly GCA_905231915.1. NCBI lineage: Eukaryota > Dinophyceae > Suessiales > Symbiodiniaceae > Symbiodinium > Symbiodinium necroappetens. The sequence goes on from CAJNJA010006191.1 coordinate 9,478, forward strand.
CGCCCCCGCCCTCCCCAACCACGAATGCTTGCTCACGAGCACCCATGCCCCACTGCACCGCAAAGAAGGGTCCACGGTGCCACCAGCAGAATCAAAGTTATTGTCAGTGTGGGTTGGAGTGGAGTGAGTATAAAGCAACCATAGTCGTGAATGCCGCAGGTATTGACTCCTAGTTTTTGTTGAAAGAAATTTAGTAAGTTGGTACTGGATGAGTATGCGCCAGTAGCGCACGCAATGCGCTCCGAGCTTTCTGTAGGACTAGGTTATTTTTTGAGGAACCTTCCATCGGTCCCTCCTCAAATGGCCGTTGTGGCTTCATCTGGCACCAGCAGCAGGAGGCAGGAGCTCTAGCAAGAGTAGTCGGCATGATGTAGGTAATGACGAGGGGTGGTAGTGGCAGTAGTGACTATAGTGGTAGTGGTAGCAATGGTAGCAGTCTTCGTCGCCTCCGTCGTAGTAGCAGTAAAGTCCCCAAAGACCCCTAAAACCTAAACCCTAAACCCTAAACACTAAACCCTAAACCCTAGCCTAAACTTCAAAGGAGAGAACTGGAACCAAGCCCAAGGAGCTGCAAGGCGAAGTCAGCCAGGACTCATCCGAGGCTGGGGTCTATGGCCTCAGGGCTTTGGGTTTAGGGCTTAGGGCTGTGGGTTTAGGGTTTAGGGTTTAGGGTCTATGGCTTCAGGGCTTTGGGTTTAGGGCTTAGGGCTGTGGGTTTAGGGTTTAGGGTCTGTGGCTTCAGGGCTTTGGGCTTTGGGCTTATAGGGCTGTGGGTTTTGCGGTTTTGGGCTTCTTGCCTACACGGTGTTCTATGTGTACTCACCTGATTCCGAAACCTCTAGTTCTAAACAGGAGTCTTTTCACCGATCCCAGTGGAGCCAGTGCATCGTCTCTGCTTTGTCAGCAAGCCAGGTCTTGATCATGCTCCTACAGTATCTGGGTTACAGGGTGGGTAGAGTTTAGTTTAGTGCTTGAGGACTCAGCAACTTGCGATCTAGGGGTTTGACAGTCTTGAATGGTTCCGGGGGTCAGGAATTTCGAGTTCAACCAGGTGTTAAGGGGTTTTAGGCGTATGGTGTTCGGGAGATTTCGGGAGTAGGTATCCTTGTTTGAGGGTTCGCGGTTAAGTGTATTTCCCCTTGTAACCCTCTACAGTGCAAAACTCTTTGCAGCCCCATAAAACCTTCACCCTCAAATTATAACACACCAAGGAATAGAGGCCCACATCCCAAGCTGCAAAAGCCTAATACAGACCCACATCCCGACCCACAAAATCTATATTCTCAAATTACGAACCCCAACAAAGAAAGAACCTTTATGGTACCCTTGTTGATAACCCTTACAGTCAACCCGATAAAAAGTTCCTAAAAACAGAAGCTGGAAGGTTTCTGACAGCAGCGTAGAGAGCTCGTCGGAGCGACCTTCGGTGATGGCCCAATTCTCACGAGCCTCGTCGGCATTTTGGGGTTTTAGGGCAGTTTTATAACTGTGCCGCCCGCCCGGCCAGGTGATTTGCAAGAACTCCAAATCCTGCGAGTCTAGAGGTCTGAGAAATTCAGTGTCCTCGCAGTCCCTGCTTAGAGTACCTGTACTACCTATACTATAACTGACTTCGAAAGCACTTTCTACTTGTTGAGGGCCCCCATATAAACCGCTAGATAGGGCTTTAAACAAGTTCTCAAACCAGCCCGGATCAACAGTTCAGATTAGAAAAGGTACCTGTGTCGCAACCCTTCGGCAGCCCAGGCCTTTGCAGCTTCAAAGTCTGAACGCCGGGCGGCGAGGTCCAGGGACCCTCACGCTCATCGTGTGAGTGGCCGTTAGAGGTTTGTAATCTCCCAAAGCGGCGTGCCTGTCCGCCGCGTTAAGGTAAAGTGGATCAAGGGCTCTATAAGGGTAATGTGACGGTTTTAGGTTTTGTTAAGAACAAAGAGATCTTTTGAATCAAGTAACTATAACCTTCCATACCGGTTGGGTATGGGGCTACCGGGAGGTCTTTCGATTTCATCTTTTCGAACTTCTAGACTGTAAGCCCGAATGATACAATAAATTCCAGTTAAACCCCCAAAAAATTAGCCTAGTTAAACCCTAATTACACCCTAAGCCGCATGTAGACAAACGGAGAATTCGTATCAGGGAGGCAGGATCCTGCACTTTCGCTGTTCCCAAAGCCGGCCGGGCTGGGTCCCAGCCTCTCAGTAAGACTTGACCTTTTTAGGGTTTACGGTTTAGGGTTGATGGGTTTAGGGTTATGGGTTATGGGTTTATGGGTTTATAGGGTTTAGGGTTTAGAGTTTAGGGGAGCTTTGAAACAGGAGCCTTGTAAACAATGGAATATATCGATCTTTCGATTATAAGTACATCTCCTTTTTGTTTCTGAAGTATGTGAGGTATTCGGGGCTCCCACGGAAAATGAATGTCTTTCGTAGCCACAAAAGACACCTTAGCCTAGGAACTTAATTTCCGGATCCTAACTTAAGCCCTCATGGATCCCTTATACATATAATGAAGGAGCCCTTAAAGGAACCCGCATGGATTCCTGAGAGTAGCCTGAAAGGGAAACATCATGGATCCCTCATCGCACCCGTAAGAGAGGCCATTAAAGCAACCAACAGCTCGAAGGCCCGAAGGCTTTGCAGGAAGTGCTCGGACTTTGCTTTTGCCGCGGTCTGCACCCGTCAGGCTGCACAGATTCCCCAACCCTATCTAAACCTTAATGTATAAATCCTAAACTCGAAAACCAAACCTTAAGCCCCAAGCCCGTGAAACCCCATGCCTCAAACCCCTAAACCCCGCAACATTTCAACCTCCAGCCCCAAGCCCCAAGCTAATCCGTAGCTGCACAGTTTCGAGGAGACGCAAAGGTTTCCTCTGGCAGCGTAGGTCCTCGTGACCGGAGTTGCTAGCAGCTGTCAAAACGCCGGTGTCCGATGCAACCTAAGACCTAAACCCAAGAATCGCAAACCTTAGATTCTACAACATTAAGGCGACTTGGTCGGCTGGGCGGGTGGGACGAAACCCCAAGAAGTTTAACCTATCGTTGCCATTACAAGGAATGTGCCGCACATCTTGTCAACAGTATAAATCTGTTGTGTTTGGCTCACGCAAAGCAACATGCGATAGACATGGTAGCACGGATCCCCGCATTATGACTAAGACTAGACTTAGAACACGCTTGTTTGGATCATTGAGGCTCCTATAGTACATGTCAGTGTTTCGCGTGTAGCAAGGAATGGGTCGATGGCAGAATCCACTTGTCATCGTTGCTGCAGCCCCTCTACAACAAGTACCGGCACCCCCTTCTCTCCGTAAGGGGCCACGGGGCTATAATTTTAAAAACACGGCACCCCGACATCACGGAATTGACGGCAGAAATCGGGCACAAGGTGTCTACATGAATAGTTTTCTGATTCTCCATTAGCTCTACACATGGATGACGAAAGGTTGAGGTTATACTGCTTTCAATTCCTGAACGCCCTAAACAGGGCTCACTCTAGAGTGCCCCAAGCAACATCGTCAAATCCGTCGGGGAGCCCTAACCCGAACTAACCCACATAACATCTCCAAGAACAGGAAGGATTGGCTACGGTATTCGAAAGACATTCTTTGAATGGTCTTTGTGCCACAAGCCCTAAATGAGAGCCCACGGATAGGTCAGATGTACAAATGAAAATATAAATACATATATTATATACGTGTATATATATATATGTACATATATATACATATATATATATGTATACATACATATGCAGATGCATCCATACATACGTACACATATACATATACATATACATATACATATACATATACATATACATATACATATACATATACATATACATATACATATACATATACATATATATGTATGGAAACCTGTAGTTCATGGACCGTTTCACTGTTACGCCCTGGCCCCAGAAGTCGAGTTCCTATTCGGCTGCAGATTCAGGAACTCCCGTACGATCTGCTTCATTTCCTTAGCACATCCGGAGTGCCACACGGTTTAGGGTTTAGGGTTTAGGGTTTCGGCCCGAACCACGCCCAGCCAGCATAAATCCAAACCTGAGGGTTTTCTGACCACAGCGCTTTCATCTGGATCTGGTTTTGGGGGCGGCTATGAGAGCCTGATTGAGAAACCTTGGGTCTTTCTTAGGGTTCTTTCTTATGTGGATCCTGGTATTTTGGGGTTATAGGACCAGAGTTACTTTACCAGGTTCCTACATGACACCCTACCCTAGACCCCTGTAGTCACCTCTGATGCAGGATTTGAGCCTGGGTTCAGAAGTAGCCCTTACAGTCACTGAGTGCCCTGGAATGCAGACTCACGACCCTAGACCCCTATAGCATCCTTTATAGTATAACCCTTATAGTCTCCTTTCTAGTAACCTTTATAGCAACTTTTATAGTAACACTTATAGCAACCCTTGTAGCAACCTTTATAGTAATGCTTCAAGCATCCCCTATCCTAACCCTTATCGTATCCTTTTCTGGCAACCCTTGCAGTGACCCTTTTGGTAACCTTTTTGTAGCAACCTTTGCAGTGACCCTCACATAATTAATTACTGAGACCCTGGAATGCAGATACGAGACCCGAGGCTCCACGCTACAGACCGTTTCCAGGTGACTGTCGGCAGCCTGCTTCTGTCCGTGGACTACAAAGCCAAGCGTAGGGTTCCCAGGGGATGGGTCTGGGGATTTTGGAGTTTAGGGGATTTTGGGGTTTAAGGTTTAGGATTTAGGGTTTTTTTTGGGGTTTAAGTTTTATAGGGTTAAGGGGATTTTGGGGTTTATCAATTTTAGGGTTACGGGGATTTTGGGGGCTTAAGGTTTAGGGTTTAAAGGATTTTTTGGGGGTTTAAGGGTCGAGGGTTTAGGGATTTTGGGAGTTGGGATGCTTCCGGCTGGAGAGCTCTGGGCTGCTCGGATGCATGCCTTGGAGTTCCTTTCTTGCCTTCATACTCTCTACTTGGCGGGCTCATAGAACTTATAGCTCAGATGGCAAATCGGGAAAAATAGGTACTGATAGGTTTTAGGGCTTACGCTAAGTTGACAGTTGAAGAGAAGAACCCGCAAAGTTCGATCGCATGATATGAACAGCACTGGTGTCAGTTCCTGCACGGACGCCAGGTTTGCTTGAGGCCGAAGATTTGCTGAGATGAATCCTTTCCGATGCCTGCAGAATCCACCACGCTTGTAGGCTTCAACCCTGGCGGAGAGCACGAAGAAACGATTTTTCTCAACGGCCTCCAGGTTTCAGTTTGTCCAGCTTCTGGCACTCCACCAAGATCCTCGGACCAGAAACGCGACCGAACACAACACAAGCAAGCCAAGAGAAAGGGAGCCAGCGAGACAGAGAGAGAGAGAGAGAGCAAAAGAGAGAAAGACGACCTAAAACCTGATATTTTAAAGTCTGATTATTTGTGTCTACCTTATTGGCTGACATTCGTCTTTGCAGCCTCGGAGATTTTCAGAGCAACGAACAAAGCACCTAGGCTGCTTAACAACTTTGGGTTTGTGAATCTTTAGACGTGGGTCCCAAACAGGCATGTAAGCATAAGGAGTCTGTCTTAGGGGGAAGTCTCACGGCCCTGAAGCGTGGTATCCTCATGTGCACGTGTTCTTTCTGGGTTTGTCTAACATCCCAAGTAGACCGCATTCATGGCTTTGGCTTCGGCATTAAACCCTAAACCCCTAAACCCTAAACCCCTAAACCGTGTAGTCGCGATCCGATTTGCAGCGCCCTAGACCTTCCCGGCTCTTCTGGGCTCGATCTGCTCGTGATGCCTACAGTGCAGACTACCAGAACCCTTAGCATCAAAATAACCCAAAAGCCTTATATAACAGGGTCTTTGGGCCCAAAAGCCTTAAAATATGAGCCCTTTGAGAGTAAGGAAAAGAATCATAAGTCCAGGCTCTTCTTTGGGTCTGCGGTGTTAGGTTTCCAGAGCTCTTTTGTTCCAGATCCGGAGGTTGTGCAGGTGTTGCATTTCAAACCTTCAAACCTTCAGGCGTTAAGGTTTGGAGTTGAGGGTAGTCTGGCTAGACTCGACTTGAGTCCAGTCGCAAACAAAGCTTAAAGGGTTTTATGGAGTTCAGGGAGCTCAGCAGACCGTCTGCGCCTGAGGCCTGGACGTTGAAGCGCTGCGGCGGGGAGAGCTTTGGGAGCTGCTGGGTCGAAGTTAGGGGCGGTTATCTTCATGTGCGCTGGCATGAACCAAGTCCATTGCTTCAGAACATGGGCTTAGAGTTTGCGGTGTAGGGTTTTGTTAGAGTCAGAAATGCCAAGTTGTAAATGGCTCCAAGCTTGAACTATGGTTGGTGTTGTGGTAGCATAAATAGTATACTGCAGGGCTTCTACTCGCACACACTCCGTCACTCTCACTCTCCCTCTCTCTTTGTCTCTCTCGCTGTCTCTCCCTCTCTTTCTCGCTCCCTCACCGGGAGTGCCACACAACTTCAGGAGGCTCATGCATGTGCCATGCCGTCCACAGATTAATCAGTAGCATACGTCAGATCATAGCTAATCTATGGTTTAAGCATCCCGCTACATGGAACTTCAGGTATTTTTCAGTGATTAACTGAGGGATTCTCATTCTTCAAGTCTCTGGGCATCAGGGTCTCGCGCGATCTCGTGGCAACACCAGCTAGCTTCAAGCAAGCCGCCTCAGCCCCTCAGACGTAAGGTGTGCTCTTGCCTTGTTGAGGAACTTACTCGTCCTTTAAAGTTACCATAGCAGGGGTATATGACCGTAATACTGTTGATGATATAAATCCTGCATGACCTTGAGGACCCTAACCTATGGGGAATGATGGTATCTTCCTTACTAAGGGTAATGCAGGATTTACATCATCAACCGTAGAAGTTCCAAGCCGGAACAAGAGCCCCTCAAAGCGAAGGCCGCCTCACAGCGTCCGTCTACCCCTCAGTCCTAAGCCTGAAGCCTTACCTGGACCCCAAAGGTATATAGAATAATAGCCTTTTAGAGGTTTTGGGCCATGATTTTACCTACTTTTGGGGGTTTAGGTAAGCCTTAAGCCCAAACTATCGAAGACCCCATGGGGAGCCCATGGCTGTGCAGAAGGGCCGATTCTGTCCTTGCCTGAGGCTCGTGAACCTCCTGCCTCTGCTGGAGGGCCTTCAGGCAAAGCGCCTTTTTCTTTTAGGGCTCCAGGCTCTGGACTTCGAGTCGCAAAGTCTAGGGATTTTAAGTTTTGGGTTGAAGGTTTTTTGGGTTTTTTTTTCGTTTCAGGATTCGGGATCTAGGATTGAGAGATGTTGACAGGCGATGGGTTTCGGCTGCAAGGCTGTTATACGTCTTCAAAACGGGGGTTTTAGGGTTTTTTGTTGATGCCCGCCTAGCGTGCGATTGCCCTAAACCCTAAACCCCTAAAGCCCTAAACCATAAACCCCTAAAGCCCTAAACCCTAAACCCTTATAAAGCCCTAAACCCTAAAACCCTAAACCCTAGAACCCTAAACCCGTATAAAGCCCTAAACCCTAGAACCCAAAACCCTAAAATCTGAAAGCTGGGCCCTGACTGACTTTCTTCCTTGAGGATATCATTACCGGCCTGTTTCCGGATAAGATCGACAAGCTGCCGCGAGAAAAGTCTCGAGTGAA
>CAJNJA010006192.1:0-17101 GCA_905231915.1 Symbiodinium necroappetens
ATAAACATAAATATAAGCACAAATATAAATATAGATGGAAATATAAATATAAATATAAATATAAATATAAACATAAATATAAATATAAATATAAACATAAATATAAATATAAATATAAATAAACAAATAAATAAATAAAAAATTAATAACAAATAAATAAATTAATAAATATATATATATATATATATTTATGTACAGAAGGCCAGGGTCGCCGGCTCTGACAGTGATGCAGCTTCTTAGCAAGGTTTGGAGCTCCGGGCCTCCGAAAGTTTGTAGAAGAGCCATCTTTCTGATGACGCTGTGAGTGTGGGCTTAGGGTGTAGGGGCTTTAGGGTTTAGGAAAGTTTAGGGTTTAGGGTTGCAAGGGCTCTCAATCCGGAAGGTAGGCTTTTCTAACGGGGTTTCGGCTGTCAGACATGCCAAGGTGCTTGTGTTGAGGGTTTCTCAGATTTCGACCCCAGACCGCCAACCCGAAATCGTAAACCCTAATTAAGTCCTAAGGACGCCCATTCCTTGACCCAAGAAGAGGAAGCATCTTAGAATGCTACTCTATTCTCTTCAGTCTTTTATGATATGATTTGAGAGTATAACCACAACCCTACCCTCCAACACTTTTTCCAATGATTTAACACAGCCCTCGACTTTCTGAATCCGAAGAACAGAAGCTCAACGAGGCCGCCTGCTCCGCCTGCGAGAAGGGCGGTCGCTGGCTGCTGGCGCTGCTGCTTCTCACAGAGGCCAAAGAGGCTCCGTGGTGGCAAAGTGCCTGCATGGGGTGTGTGCAGTGCGCAGTTTGTAGGCTTCGGCGCCCTCAACCATGTGTGGGGTTGCGGAGTTGAGGGTTGCAGGGTTGCTTTTGAAGGTTTCACGGTTGAAGAATTGAAGGGTTGAGAAGATACCATTGCTTGGGAGTGGTAAATCAAACCATACGTGTCAAGACTTGTGAAGCTTTGACAGCGAGGCTCGGCCGAGATACACGACCAGATGTGGGAGTATCCCAACAGCAGGCTTCCTTATTGGGGGGTCCTGATAATCAGGATCCTGTTGCTAGCATTCTACATGATATACGGCCCCCTAATTTCTGAAACTGCCATGTCGGAACATGCCACCCGCCTGAGGCGAAGCTTCAGCCGGACGTCGTCAGTGTTGCTGCCTGCATCAGCGCTGCGGAAACCTGGCCAATGGAGGGGTTTGAATAACTCGTAATCGCAATTCCGTATAGGCACCGTTTTGATATATTGTAACCAAAACCTAGACACGGTCATTACAGCCCCATAATGCCTTTCAATTTCCAAGGCTTGGTGTCATGGGAGCTCAGAGTGCAAAGCTTAGCCGGACTTGCGGCGATAAGCATGCAGTGGTTCCCTTCTCCTTACATACGGTTGGCTTTCTGGGCCTTGACGGCTCTAGGGGTTTGGGCTTGGAGGTTTGGGGTTTAGGATCAAGGTCCATCCAGAATGCTTTGAAGCAAAGGCCTCGACCCAGTCACTCCCCCGAACCATGGGAACACGAGGATTCCCTACCTGCGCGCCAAATGGGGCTTTCCTGAATCCGCCTATTTGCGGTCCGTCGTACCCCGAAGGCAGACTCCTCATGTGCTTGTGTGCTTTGAGGAGAAATGCTCACAGTGGGCCCCAGCACTCACGCTGCTTCAGAGCCGCTTGACTGTGCTTCGGCAGCCCATGACCCTAAAGCCGCAGAGCTTGACGCCCGTCCTTTTTTTTGCAAGCACGTTGATCGTCTGAATATCCCAAGTCCCAAACAGCACATCTACCTTCAATTGTCCGGCCTGAGGATCTTTGAGAGCGGTTGACAGCTTCCGTGTAGGAGTTAGCACCTTGTCATGTTTCCCCAGCTTCTCTGATCTCGAGCTTCGTTTGTGATGTGAGTTGCGGGACCCTCTTCCAGCCTGTCACGGAAACAAAGCCCACAAAAACCACATCCGTTTTGAATCCCTCCCCACATAGCCAACAGGCATGGGCTCGAACGTTCTGGAGACCAGTGTGGTCGGGCACAACGCGGCTTCTTGGATTGGGCCTTGAGAGACTCAGCGGTGGATGTGTGTTTGTGATAACACTTCAATTCCGGAGCCGGGGAACCTTCAACTCACAGCAAGGCTGCGAGCGCCTGCGAGAAGGGCTACGAGTGGGCGCGCGCCCTCGGTGTGCTCTCAGCCCTGCGGAGCTCGAAAGAGGCCGCGAAGGTCATTGCAGTGGTCCTTCGGTTTCGGGACTTTGGGATTCCATTTCGGTGTTGTGAGTTTGGGGGTTTCAGGGTTTTGTTCAGATCATCATCACCACCACCACCACCATCATCATCATCATCATCATCATCATAGAGACATGATCGCCATCATCCTCGTCATCGCCATCATCATCATCATCATCATCGTCGTCATCATCATCATCATCACCATCATCATCACCATCATCATCACCATCATCATCAGCATCGCCATCATCATCATCATCATCAGCAGCAGCAGCAGCATCAGCATCGACGAAACCGTCATCACCCATCACCCCATCACCACCACCATCAGCATCATCAGCATCATCATCATCATCATCATCAGCATCATCATCATCATCATCATCACTATCATCCTCGCCTTGCCCTTCTTTCGCAGTATCACTCGTCTCCTTGATACTCAGTGCAATCATCATAGTGACAGTCACATTCGTTCTCAGATCAAGGAGTTTCTGGAGAAAACACGTACCGATTATCATATCATGCTAACCGCAGTGGCGTTGAGCAGTCGCTGGATGTCCTCATCGTATCAGGACTTGAAAGTAGTAGTCGTCGCGGTCCGACGGCCACCGCCGCCAACATCTCCGCGACTACTACTAACTACTACAGCAACAAGAACCGAATTCCGGTCCAACGCTTGATCCTGTGCTGGGACACAGTTTTCAAGCCCTGCCGTCGGGCCTGACTTGCCTTCGTTTTCAGGGATTGGTGACCTGAACCGTAGACCCTCTCAACATTCAAGAAGGATCAAGACTTGCTCGTGGGCAGGAGCCTGGAGTGGTGTCCTACGCCGCCGTCGCTTCTGCCTGCGAGAAGAGGCGGCGCTGGGAGGCACGAGAGAGCATCGCGGGTAGGGTTGAGGGTTGGCGGTGGGCAGCGTAGGCTTTCGTTGTCAGCAACGTTGGAGAATGCAGAATGGGAAAGGGCATCTACATGCTCAGGTGGCGTTCCAGCTCGCACTGGATCTGGAGGTCGATCTGGGCATTTTTGCTGACAGATGGATGTATACGGCTGACACACCGACTGAAGGAAAGAGACGGACAGACAGCTGGACAGACACGCGGACAGACACAGACATAGACAGAGACAAACAAGAGACAGACAGGGACAACCGGAGAGGCAGACACAGACAGACAGAGACAGAGATAGATAGACAGACTGACAGAGACAGACAGAGAGACAGACAAAGCCGGACAGATACAGACGGACAGACACAGACAGGCAGACGGACGTACGGACAGACAGACAGACAGACACACACGGACAGATACAGAGGGACACAGGCAAGTCAGAGACAGACAGGCAGAGACAGACACAGAGACAGAGACAGACAATGACAGGAAATCTGAGACCACAGGTTGGCCTTGCTTAAGCGTAGCACCCGATTCGCAGCTCATGCCCAAATGTCCTCGGTGCTCTCACATTTGCAGGCCGCAGGTGGTGCTCAAAACGTCGTGCTGCGAGGAAGTCTCGTGAGTGCCTGCGAGAAGGACCGGCGAGAGGTTGCAAAGAGTTTTTTCTCCGGCGTTCACTGGCAGCTAACCATTAAATACCGAGAATCATGCTGATTCCCAGCCTTCGTCAACCCCCGAGTGTTGTCGTAGGCTGCGTCAATTTCCACACGCCCTTTCTAGATTTGTAGGGTAATCTGTGTATGTCTTCTGCTTAGTGACTCCCGTAAACCCTGAACCCGCACACCCTAACCTGAGGATCGCCGCTGGGAGGCGGGCATGCTGCTATTGCAGGCGGGCACAAGTGGTTTGTAGGGGGTGTAGACTCTGTAGACGCTCATAGGCCCATAGGCACTTCAATGATACTCCTTGGTAGCGTCGTACTCGTAACAATTTGTGCATTGCAGGGGCTACGCTGCGATGCTCAGGGTTTCTGGAGTGTGCAGAGATTTTTCAAGGTCTACCGGACAAAGGCTGAAGTGATTACCAGCTTGACTGAATACGCAACCTGGAAACCCTCCATTTCTTGTGGAAATGCCGCTGAAAGACAGGCCTTCCGTCCCTGGCGTGTGAGCCAGCAGGAGTGCGGGCTCGGGCGTGAGTGTAAGGTTGAAAGCAGCATATTTTGGATTGTTTGGCTGGGCAGAGAGCCTTCGTGGTGCTACCGATGCATTACACACACAGTCTGCGCAATGAAGTGCACAGCTCCAGGTGCTGCCTCACTGGCAAATGTTTGCAAAAAGTCAAAGTCGTGAGTAGCGCGAGCCGCAGGAAGCGCAGGAGTAGAAGAAGCTCATCAGGAAAAAGTAGGAGGAGCACTAATGGCAATGAAGAGCCACTCGGACCATCCGCTGGCAGGAGATCGGCTTTGCTTCTGCAGCCGCTTGGACAGTGAGTAATGGAGTATGTTTGACGGCCTGGACGAGCTTGATCTAGAATTTGGTTGATTCATTCTTGGAACGATGGCTGCTGCTACCGGTTGTTTGATGAGACGGTGGTTTTGATCATCGGTCATGTTGTCAAGTGTGAAGCTTATTGTCATAGAATCCTCCCGCCAGAAACTTGCAAAGATCTTTTGAACCTTAAGAAAAAGGGGGACGCTTAGATGACGTCTGCAGCCAAACTTCCATCAAGGCATCCTCGATACACTGAGGCACCGAACCTTGAAGTCTAGCTCCAGACACTTGCGCCCTGGGGGACCTCCATTTGTAAGCCCTGCTGCACGTAGCCCCCGGAAGATTTTGCTCCGGGTTAGTATGAAAAGCATCCGCCTCACGTGACCCGGCGTTCTTCTCAATGGAACGAGACGTGAGACACCTTGGAACCTAACTCTCTTGGGGGTTTGTTCATATCATGTAAACCCTGAATCCCAAACTCCGCACCGCAACCTTTTTCCCGCAAGCCGAGACCTCTGCCTGCGAGAAAGCCAAGCGCTGGCGGCAGGCGATGGGTCTGGAGCCCCGGCCGCAGCTCAGGGGTTGACGTCGGTGCAGAATGGTGCAGACTATCACAGAACGACAACAGCATCAGCCGGAAATTCGGGATCCATCCGGCGAGTTCCATCAAGACTCGAAGCCCTAAACCCACACTGAATCGCGAGGTTTCGAAGCTCCACCTCTCTACATTCGGCAAGGTGCGCTTCATGCACCAGTGCGGCCTGCAGCCATACATCTTCAGCGCCAACGCAGGGCTCAGCGCGCTGGAGAAGGCTCCTCGGGTCTTCTGCTTCGGGAGGCGTTGTTGGTTCCCGCTTTGGAGTTCGGGTCAGGCCTTTCGGGTTTGAGGCTGGCGCAGGGGAAGGAACAGCTGCTCCGGCCCAAAGCGTCCGATCCTCTGTTTGCTCGTACATGCTCAGCAAGTCCCTAGCGAAGGCACCTCAAACCCCAAACCCTAGGCCCTGAACATGAAGCTCCAAACCCTAAGAATCTTAAACTCGCAACCGTCAACCCAGACCTTGTTTACTGCGTCGACAAGAGCTAGGGCTCAAGGCCAAGACCTCAAGAGCCTCAACGTGGGCGACCCGGGATGGTGCTGCCATTGTGTTGATGGCGGCCGCATCGTCTCAAAGTCATGATGTGAAAGGGGTTTCTGATTTTGGTGGTGATGCGGCTGATAATGGTGGTTGTTGGTGATGTTGGATATAAGCACTTGATCCTCCAACTCTTGTCCCCTTCTGAAAACCCTAAGCCCTGGCACCACCAGTGCCAAACCATCTCCGGTACCAGGCGGCGTGCTGGGCTCGCGGGCTGGCTCTCTTCGAAGACTTTGCGCCACTTGGCCGAGAAGTATGGTAGTAATAGTGATAATGATGGTAATATCAATCCTTGTTGTTATTTCCACTCTTAATACTACTATTGGTACGACTGTTGGTATAGCTTGTTACTATCCCTGCTACTGCTTCTGCTACTACTGCTACTGCAGCAACAACAACTACCACCACAACTATGACTGCTGCTGCTGCTGCTGCTGCCGCTACTGCTACTACTAGTGCTACTGCTGCTGCTGCTACGGCTGCTGCTGCAACAACAACAACTACCACTACTACTACTACTACTACTACTACCACTACTACCACTACTACCACTACTACCACTACTACTACTACTACTACTATTACTACTACTACTAGTACTACTACTGTGGATCAAGTGCTAGTACTCGTACTCGTGATTATTTATAGTGTTACTGTTTGTCTTTTTTTATTGTTAGTGTTATTGTTAGTACTGTAGAAAACGATATGTATCCGATACAGAAGACTGGAACTCGTGTACAAGATGGTTTTGGTGCGTCGTATCCCCTTTCAGCTCCTGGATTGTTTTGCAAAATATTCTCGTCTAAACCTCATTACAATATTGAGGCCCCTACATTAAACGGCTTCTGCGACCGATCTGTGAAGGTGCTGGTCCCTAGAAGCGACGGAGACAACATTCTCAGCGTTGATGAGTGTCTCCGGGCTGCTGATGGTTCGAGGGATTCTGGTCTCTTGGGCCTACAGGGTAGTTGGACTTCTGTCAGCTGAGTTGCAAGTGTCTGAGATGCGGTGTTTCTTTCCGCGGAAGCAGGTCGATTGATCTCACATGGGTTCCAGTCATCTGTGAACCTGCTAGCATTATTGCTACGATTGCCATCAACATAGCAATTAGTATGCTTATGGGTACAGTGGTTGCGACAAAAAGTAGGAACAGCTCTGCCAGTCATTCTCAGACCAGGTCGGCCGCCAGAACCGAAAGCTTGAGCCCACCTAAACCGCTGAAGTCTACATCATTACAGACTACATTGTGTTAACCCTTATAGGATCCTACGTAGAACCCTTTGTAGAAGCTGCTATAGTAACTCTTAAAAGCCCCACGCTCCGCCGAGGCTTGTGAGAAGGCCCGAAGGCTGGAAACAGCCCTCGGCCTACTGGCTCTCTCACGGCCGCGGGGGCGACTGCCACGCCCCAGTGCAGCTCGGATCTTGTAGCCGAAGCCCAAAAGCCGCTTTAGGGCTTAAGGATCAGAGGGGTTGAGGGCTTGAGGGTTGTTGGGGTTTGTGGGTTATGGGTGGAGGGGTTTTGGGTTTGGGATTTGACTGCAAAGCTGTTTAGGGCTCCTTTTAGGGCTTGCGAGATTGCTTATGACCCTCAGGTCGACGACAGGAGGAGGAGGAGAAACAACGACAACAACTACTGCTTATTAGCCGATTCCGGCACTATCTCCGATGATTCCCAACTGCTGCTGCTGCAAGCCCCGACCTCACGACTGCCGGAATTGTGATGTTTGTGGTGTCGATGATCACGCTTGACAGTTGTCAGCGGCACAGGGGCAGAAGCTTTGACTGAAAGCCGAAAGCGCTAACCTTATAATTCGAAAAGCCTACACACACCTGAGATGATGCCCTAAACCCTAAACGCTAACCTTATAATTCGGAGACTTGGGGAGGTGATCCACTACAACTCCGCCCTGTCGCTTTGCTTTGGGACCGGCGAGTGGGAGCTGGCACTGGCACTCCTCGCACGCCTGGAGCTTCCCTTCCTTCTTTTGGGGGATTCGGGCATATAGTATATGCAATATACAATATATATATATATATTCTTTTTTGGGGGGAGTTCGGGGGACTTCAGTTCTGGGGGAAGTTTCGTGCTGTTTTCAAAAGAGGAGGAGGGCCGTTTGAGGGAGGGAGGGTTTAGCAACTTGAGGGCGTTGGGTTGAAGCTGTCGATCTGCAATTGTAGATTTGTTGTCGAGGTTGTCGGGGTCTGTCTTGTTTTCTCTCTGGCCATCCCGTTCGTGTGGGCCAGAAATGTTCTAAGCTCGTTCGCTCCAGCCATCGTATCTCTTCTTCTTGGATGCAGTAAACCTGTTTCTTTTGCTTCTCTGCGTTGGTTTAGATTCAGTGTAGATTCGTTTCTGGTGTCAAGTGACAAGCTGTTTCAGGCCTGGCTGGCCATCATAGCTTAAACCGCATGTCCGAGATGTGGATGTTTGAGCTACGATGCATCAGCAGTCACTGCCGGCAATTTGAATTAGCAGTGGACTGTATTTTTGTTGGTGCCGCGTCGCCCCCTTCAGCTGCACAAACGATCCATGATGTATCCGACATATCCGACCTTCACACCATAGGACAGATCATGCAATACATATAGTATATGTAATATATATATATATACACATACATAAAAGTATATAAATATATATGTATATATGTATATAATGATATGGATGCATATAGATGTATACAAATGTTTTTAGCTGTATATAAATGTATATAAAGTATACATACAGAATAGAAGCATTATAGCCACCTTAAGGATTGAAGTGGCCTCTTCATAGAGATCAAGGCACCGTTTGCGCGGATTTTGCGGTAATGCAAAACAACAGCCTAAGCAATAGGCGTTGAGTTATCATCCGTTTACCTTGAGACCTCAAGTCTCAAGGGATCTGGTATCCCATCCTAAATACCCCGAAAACCTTGTTCTAGGTACGGATAGCCCGAGCCCTCTGAATGGCGTCCAGAAAGCACAGGCAAGCTGTTTTGAGATCCTTCACTCCAGACCTTGCGCAACGTTTAGCCTAAGCCCGAATGCCTCAAAACATGAATGCCGCAGCACCTTCACAGATCCCTGTAGGACCTTGTACTCATCTGATAGAACTCACTGAGACCCTGTGTTATGGAAACCTTGGAGCCCAATAACCTGGTTTGTAAGCAACACTCACCCCGGAACTCCAAAACAATTCTGGAACCCGTGCAGAGCCCGAAGAGGAAGATTCCACCCTGGCGCCCACCACCGTGAGCCTGGAGCCTGTCGCCGCAGTTTTGGAGCCGACTCCCCGGAGGTTAACCGAGCCTTTCTGGCATGCACGCTTTATTTGTATACATATCTCTGTCTTCATCTGTAGATACAATTCAATAGATCCATCTTATAATGAAAAACTGCTATACTGCTGTACCGTACTACTACTACTACTACTACTACTACCAATGCTGCTGCTGCTGCTACTACTACTACTACTACTACTGCTGCTGCTGCTGCTGCTACTACTGTTAGGAACTCCTATAGAAATCCTCGGAGGGCATCCGTAGGTTCTGAGGTTTGTGATTTGGGCCGCTGCTCCGAACCTTAAAGCTTACAGTAGTTCCTAAGCTCTTTTTTTACCGAACCATGCTGAAGCCCCAACGCCCAGAGCCTACAGCCCAAACCCCCAAAACCGAAAACCCTGGAACCCGAAAGAAGATACACACATACAGCCTAAGGCTCCACAGCGTAAAGCCCTCAGGGAGCAAAGCACTCCATCCAGGTCTCACGAGCAAGCGGGCTTCCTCCCCAGGCAGGAGAAGGGTGGGTCGTTTCGGTTTTGGTAGGGTTTGTGGGTTTTGGGGTTGAGGGTTTAGGGTATATCACAGTGTTACAGTGTTATTAATAGCCCCAGGAATGCTTCAACAGCAAAAGGGCTTCCTGGTTCTGCTATATCAGAACACAGTATACCCGAGTACAGCATAGTATAGAAAAGCAGAGTAGTATGGTATTATAGAGCATCGTATGTTACAGTACGTCAGCCTGATGTGTCAAAATTGAAGTAATATGAGGCTGGCAGCTCCTACTTCAGCTCCCGCCCGCCGAGAGGCTCCTCGAGGAGACCAGCAACCGGGGCACCCAAGCCGTGCTTCACAGAGTTGCAGAGGCCAGGCCAATGGTTCGGTCTGGAATCTGTCAATCAAGACTCTGGGGCCCGACACATCCCAAAACCATGCATGTCTCTGTTCGTTAAAGGCAGACAGCGAAAACCTCACAACATCTTAAGCGATGTAGTTGACATCCTTCGTGTGAACGAACATACAGCTCGCACCGCACATTCATTGGTTGCTGCATTTGCGCGTCAACCTCCTGGCTTGTTCATGCTTGTTCAACCGTTCCTTGCTGCGAACTCTGGTTTGGAACATTCCTTTCTCCCACATGAAGATGATCAGCTTGAACCCTTAAAGATGGAACCCTTGTTGAAACCCGAAGTTTACCCTGAACCCTAAACCCTGAGCCCTTGTAGTAAGTACCCCTATTAAAGCCCTAAGTTCGATCCATACCCGGCATGTTCGACAGCTCTACCCCTCCACAGGTTCAACGTCGGCACCGCCGGAGCATCGAGCAAAATGTGCCGGGATAGGGCGCTAAGGCTCATTATCCTCAATCCTCAACCATATTCCATAATCTACTAGATTATATTAGAAAATGCTATAAGATACTCGACATTGTCATCCATCATCAGATTCGGTTGTTTGTAAAGCTCATCGTCGTCTTCGTGCTCTCCAGGACATACTAGGATATACTAGAATATACCATAGTTTATTTCGATAGACCGTAATACTAGAGTCTCTGTCGATATATTCTAATATACTGTAATATTGATCCTCATCGTCGACGTCAGCCTGCTGGGCCGCAAGTGAGACAGGAGACCCAGACGGCATCATCTGGAGAGCGTTCAGATGCCTGCGGGCAGAGCATCCACCCGCATGAGTCGTGAATTTGTGCAGGCTTGAGCTGAAGCAACGGCTGACGTGACCGCTAATTTGGGTAAGTCCCCGATGCGGGTGATGGGTCGGGATCATACAATTTGGTTTTATGTCAGCACCGTTTTGCCGCACTTACCTCGGTCCAAACAGCAAAACCCGGTGCCGCTCCCCTGGCTCGAACTGTTCAGCCTGTTTCCGTGCTCTGCAGCTGCCACGGATTTTGAATGCTGAGAGGCTGACCTGGGCATTTGCGAACTTCTGCATTCTTTGCGAGGATTCGACCCGAGTGATTTTGCATGTGTCTTGTGTATGGTTTCTCGAGCTGTGCGCAACTGACCTGTCAACCTCTCAGCACTTCCAAGCTTTCCTGATGGCCCCTGCGATGACGAAGCCAGCCGCGGTCCCGGCTCCTTCTATTGGTGGGAAAGGTTTGACTGTTCCCTTTCCAAATTGTCAGGGGCTTCGATCTTTGTGCGGTTTGGGGGTGGGCGAATTCGTGACAACGATGGTTGCCACCGGAAGGAGTGAAACAAGGCGGTCGCCAACTGCCTTTGACTCATGAGAGTCAGTGCATCGTACTGTTGTCGTATTGTGCCGAGAGCTGTCTAGTCTAACACATGTCCGGGTAGTGCAGTGCCATGGGCTGTCACTGAAGCCTTGTGGTAGCACACGCTGTAATCTGAAGTTTGAAGATCGTGTGTAGCGTAGCAACAGGCAGCACCAATAAGACTTCAGTGCAACCTGGCCTGCCACTCAGGGAATAGGCTTCACTCGCTTCATAAGGGTATGTAAATGGTCAGAGGAGGTAGCACGGACTTAGCCAAGCGATCTGAGCTTCAAACTCGGCGGCCTAAGTCTGACCCTCGAGCCGAGCCGAAGTTTAAACGTCAATTCTCTGGAACCCGGCAGCTAGACTCTCGATGTCCCCTTTTGCAATCCCGGGCACAGGCTGTTTCGCCCAAACCTCCAGCAGCAAAGCGGAAGTCCCAAACCCTAAATCGCCCCTAGCATAAACCTGAGGCCCTGCATGGCTACTGTCCTAACCCCAAACCCTGAACCCTAAACCCTAAACCCCAAACCCGAAACCCCAACCCCCCAAACCCTAAACCCCCCCTTTTTATTATCGGAGCCACCATTTACGCCTCGCTAGGTCGAGAAGGCACCAGGCAATCCCCACTACCGGGGCACCGAGCTCTGCAGCTTCTTCTTGAAAGGCACCCGGACTCCCGGGATTCAGAGAGGATCGTGTATCTCATATGGCATGGGTTAACATATGAGAGTGGATGACAGTATAGTATAGAATACTTTTGAAAGATTCTAGCAGGTTCTGGATGTTACAGTATTATCGTGTAGATTTTATGGTAGTGCAATATCTTATGATGTGATCTTGGGAGGATGTTTGGGCTTCATGGAGGTCCAGGGGTGGGTAGGACATAGGGCAGAGTGGCACAAGAGAGTGCATAATTGTACATTGAATCAGACACTGTAGTTTTCGGCCGGTGCAACATAAGAGTTTCAGAAGAATAGGGGAGATATAGAACTCATAAATAGTAGGATGTAACCTCATGTAAGTGTGGGATTTTTATAGCAGAGCGACAAGCCGTCTGTAAAGCTTTAAAGGCCAGCTTCAGAAGATGTTTTCGGTGAATTCCTTAGGCCGCCAAAGTCGATCGGGGTTGCGGGCGCAATGGGGGTGCGGGGGAAATCTGCGCATGGCAGGGTAAGACAACCCTCTGCCAGGGATGTGCCGCCATGGTACGAAGTGCAACTTCGCTCACAGCATCAACGATCTCAAGGACCCGGCTTAAAAGCCCAGCTCTATGCAGTTCAGTTTGTCTAGCTCTGAAGGGCTCTCAGCATAGTGTAGGTGTGTAGGAAGTGTGCGTAACAGATACTGTGGTGGTTGAGTCATGAGGCAGTATGGCATGCCAGCAACCGGTTATGTGCTGCGTGCATCATGATGTGTCCGTTCTGCTTCAGCATTCTGTCCCCGGGATTGGTCAGTAACAGGTTGGGCCCGGTTCGATGAAGAGGTTCTGGCAGCTCACACCCCCTGCTACCCTTTCCACCCCCGCTGCGCAAGCCGAAGTCCTGCGTCGCCTTACATAGGCTTGGGGACTATTACCCTAAACCCCTAAACCCATAAACCCCCAAACCCCCTAAACCCTAAACCGTACACCCAAACCCCGCAGCCCTGTAGTCCCAAAGCCCTTCGGCTGTCAGGAGAAGCCCGACTTCTCTAAGACCCGCTTGTGCACCAACTACTTCAAGACCAAGTCGCCCTTTGGAAAGAAAAGTGGGCTCGAGACGTGGGCTCGGAGTTTGGAGTTTGGGTTCAAGATGTCGGGCTTCGGAGTTGGGATTCCGGGTTTGAGGTTCCAGGGGTTTCAGGTTTAGCCCTGCTAGCGTCCTCGCCGTAGCGACCTTAAGGCCCATGTCAATCCCCAGCACAACAGTGAGCCCAATCCTGGGATCGCCCAAACTCCAAATCCTAATCTTCAACTCCAAGAATCTTAATCTTCAGTCCTCCAACTCACACCGGCTCTTATCGTCACAGAGCCGGACGATGGTTTTCTGGCGCTTTCCATGCCACTGCTGTTTACTTGCTATCGTAAAGTGCTGATGTGTTTTTCTGCAGGCCAGCCATGCTGTGTGTTTCTTCAGCGAGTCTGGATATTGCTGTTGATTTGTGCTTCTTAGTCTTGTTTTGGAGGTATGGGTGACCACGAGTGTCCCTCGCACGACGGTCATGCCAGAACCCAGGTGTCCGTATGGCATGCGCTGCAGCTTCGCCCACAGTATCCCGGCTCAACGACCTTCTGCGCCTTAACTGTCTGCTATGCTTTGTGACCGAGGCATTGGGTCGAAAAGCACGGCAGTTTCATGTACATGTATGTGTGTACACATGTGTGTTTGTGTGTATGTATGTGAGTTTGCGTGTTGATGTATGGTGTGTTGAAGCGCGCAAACATCACGTGCCTACCTATGTTTGTGCGCAATTGATTATGCATGTATGTACGTATGTATGTATGTATGTATGTATGCATGCATGCCCACCACTGGACGTGTGCAAGTCCTGTTATGTGACATAAGCATGTAGACATTGATAGCACAAGGTAGACCATAGCACATAGTAGTATGTTGGCACAAAATCGGAATACGGTAGAAGAGCATGCAGCAGTGCTCGAGAGAACGGTACAGATATCGCACTTAGTGCTGCGGTCTACAGTGCTCAGTACCGCATGAATCCTCGAACGTGTCGGATCCCCCAAAACCCTCCACTACAGGAGCAGTTGTAACGCGCCCTGGCAGTCCTATCTATGTTGTCGTTTCTACGATATACCGCACAACAAGTTTTTCGGGGCTCATCTTATATCCCCCACAGATACAGGATCCAGGTTTGTCGCCCGGCTGCCAAGTTGAAGTTTTTCGGGTCCAGGGCTCAGTGTTAAGGCTAAGGCTTTCAGAACTCCGACGAGTCCTGCAAGGCTTACTATACGGGTTCCCAGAAGGTTGCTACACGCCTGACTAGAAGGGCTCTATCAGGGATTCTAGTCTGATTCTAAGGTTCAAGCCCCCGATGCCATGCCTTGAAATGCTGAAGATAGAAGCCTGAGCAATCAGAATTGTTGTTCCTTAGCGTTCCTTACGCATAGTATACTCTACCGCAAGCCCTCTATAGTGCACGTGCCAAAGCCTTGACTAGGAAGACTAGAAAGCTTTTTTTCGCTCAACCCCTAAGCCCTAAACCCTAAATCCCTAAACCCCTAAACCCCTAAACCCCTAAATTGCATAAAAGCCTGGCCGCGAGACCAGGCAAAGATGAGATGCGTTCGGCGGCGCGCTCTCGCGCTGCCCGTGAGAAGGTGACCATCGACCTCCCGGAGGCGGCGCTTCTCTAAAGAACAGGGGGATCTGAAGAAGTAGAAATGTTTGGAGTCGATTATCGTTGAAGGGAATCTTTTTGGGGAATATAACTGTACGTATTAGGACCGCTATGTTGCCGGGGCTTGAATGATGACTGGTCGCATCCCTTTTGGGTTCGGGTTTGGTCACTGTCCGGGGCACTTGATAGTTGGTCTGGGCTAGGGCGGAGGGATGCAGGGGTCCTTGTTTAGATGCTTGGGGCTTTCAGATTCGGGGCTTCTGACACGCCAGCTTTTGGGGTCTGACGATGTTTTTCTTGCTTCGGCTTCGGTACAGCAGGAGGCAAGTCGGAGGCCATCCTGTACAGCGCCCAGAATCTGTACAACGCCCTACAGGCCCGAACCCCCTTTTGCCAAACCCCTAAACCCAGAAAGCCCGGATAAACCCTAAACCCCTAAACCCTTCAAGTATTCAGCCCGGACCTTCCGCTTAAGGGTTTTTTGCTTTGGTCAGGAGCCTGGAATCAACACGCCGGAGACTCGTGAGGAGTTGACGACGCCCCTTCGACGATGCTTAGGGGCCTTCGTGTGGGGCATCGGCAGTTGGGTTCCGGCTTTGGGCAGGGTTTTGCGGGGTCAGGGTTTGGTTCACTAAGTGCCAGAGATTGCTTGTTGCCAAGAGCCGCTGAAGCCTCCAGCGCAAACAGCGACGATCTATGCCCCGAAGGCATGAAGCCCCAAAAGAATCCCCTTCAGCCCCGATGCACGGAAGCCCTAATATCCTGTGAACCCAAGCCCAACAATCGTAAACAACCCTCAAGCTCACACGCCCCTCAAGCCCTACAGCCCCAAACGCCTGATACACGATGTCTGCATGATCAGAAATCCTAATCCTATCCTGATTGTGATTATAACAGCCAGTAACGCCCAATTTCCAACCCTATCAGCACCTGGATAAGTCTTGACACAACCGGCTCACACGAGCCAGGTCATTTGTCGCTTCGCAGAGGCGGCCTCGTTTCCGGGTTTAGGGGCTTTTGGGGCCGAGAGTTCTAGGGGTTTTGGAGGCTTAAGCTTTAGGGCTTCCGAGCCTCGAAGAGGTTTTTTTGGGACGATGGTGTATCTCCCAACTGGGCCTCGCTGACATCTATAGATGTAGCCCAACCTAGGGGGCAAGTTGTGATTCTAAGTTGAAGACTCGACCCACCCTACATAACGGATGGTTAACGAGGCTGCAGCATCATCAGCGATGAGGGTCTGCGTAAAGCGCACCCGTGCATTCCAGGCTTGGGTCCCGCAAGACCCCGGTGCTCCAGGACGGCCCTTTCGTTCTGGGAGATACGAATCCGGGGGTTCGTTGGGCGGGGGGGGGGTTGCAGCTCAGTAGGATGAGGGTTTAGGTCTGCTTGAGACATCCTTGGGCTCTCTACTCTGGTACGGGTAAGTATGATTCAACCGACTTGCAACCTGACGTTCTGGGTCTTTGAAAACGCCCTTCCCTCGGAAGAAACATGGCATAACGGCTCATGGCTTAAGAACTCAGAGTTGTTTAGTTGGGGCGGCATGGTTGAGGGCTGGGTTTGCCAGTGTTCACAGGGAGGTAGTTTCCAAGGGCGACAGTCGTGTTGTCTTGCACGGTGGCCATCAGCTCTACAAGTTTCAAGATTAGGAAAGGACACATGCATAGCTGCATTACACTGAAAGCTACAACTCAGCTAGATGTAGAAGGTTCGGATCGCTTGGTGGAAACAGGTTCTAAAGCGTCGCAACCCCCTACCGTCCTGTAGCCTTAAGGCCACAGGACGGCCCGAGGGGAACGGGACACCGACCCCCACAAAAGGCTGTTCAACCTACGCAGGTTTTCCCTTCTCAGGGTTCCAAGCCCTCTTTCGGGATGTTGACAGGCTTCTAGCATTCGTTTGGCAAGAGACTGGGTTTAGACGGGTTTAGGCTTCACGGCTTTGCCTCGCTGTCAGGAGCCGATTTACGTCGCGAGTGGCGAGGACGATTCAGATCGTGCCGCCAGCGTCTCTGATTAGGTCAACCTCCAGACATCTCCAACCCCTCAGCCCGCAACCTCAAGGACCTAAATCCTAGCACCCTGAGCCCCGAAAACCCAACGAAAAGCTGTCCCAATGCAAGTGCTGGGCCCTTGAAGGGGGAAAAAATGTTAGTTAGGGCTTACGGTTTTCGGCCCTAGGGTTTTAGCGCTTTTCGGGGTTTCGGGATTTGGGGTTAATCGTAGGAATAGGGCTTAGGGTTTAGGATAATGTTGTGGTTGGTTTAGCAGGGTTCTCAGAAGGGTTCTGAAGTGGCCGCAGGCTTGTTGGTGGTATAGGGCCTTATTTTTAAACGCTGCGCGTCGTCCGCCTCGGCCCGGCCGATTGTTGGGAGGAAGACATGATGCCAGGTCTGAGGCTTTTGCTTTCGCAGGATATCGGGGTGCAGCGTCTGCGGGGTGAAGAGTGATAGGGTTTGTGCATAGACAAACTATATATAACTATATATATATATATATATATATATACATATATATATATATATGCTAGCC
>CAJNJA010006193.1:252-17101 GCA_905231915.1 Symbiodinium necroappetens
TTCGGGTGTTTAGGGTTTTAGGGCTTTTAGGGTTTTTAGGGCTTTTAGATTTTAGGGTGTTTAGGGTTTAGGGCTTTTAGGGTTTAGGGCTTTTAGGGTTTAGGGTTTTTAGGGTTTAGGGTTTTTGGGGTTTACGGGTTTTGGGGTTTAGGGTTTTAGGGTTTAGGGCTTTTAGGGTTTAGGGCTTTCAGGGTTTAGGGGTTTAGGGCTGCATAAAGGCTTCAAAGAAGAATGCTGCTGGTTCTCGTATTGATACGGTGGTGAGACACCTTAGTGCTGTTGTTGCCGTTGTTGATTTTGACAACAGCTGTCCCAGGCATCTGTCGAAGAGGAAGACTACCAGTCGGAGCAATTACCGTCAGAATGCAGGAGTGACGGCCGAGGATTTGCAGGGGTTCGGAGGCAGAAAGGTAGGCTGCAGAGAAATATTCCGATGTGAGGTTCTAAGATGTTCTAAGTTGGCCTTGATAGGCTGCGAATGGCTCCGACTTGTAGCGTCCACTACAGTTCAAGAATGTGAATAGTAATGCTACTATAAAAACACTAGACCTCTCTGTGCGAGGGTCCTTCGTGGCATAACATCAGGGGTGGACCATCTCGTGCACCCACTGGATCTTGAACTTGCTTTTCATCAAATCCACCACCAGCAACACCACACGTAATCGAGATCCAAGGTATCATTAGCCGCGTCATCCTCAATCTCACCATCACCATGTAACTCAGGCCACAATCACAAAGAACGATGAGAATTGAAGCCATTCGAGGCCACTCTGACGCGACCCTAAGCCAAGAACCACGGACTCCCAAAATCTGAAGCCGCCAGAACCACCACTAGCTCTCCAGGTATGCAGCGTCGTCCTGAGCGGGAGTGAAGGGCCGGGCCAGGGCCCGAGGACTCGGATATTTAGGGTTGAGGGTTCTTGGGGTGTAGTTTTTTTTTGAGGGGGTGTAGGGTTTTAGGGGTTAGGGTTTTAGGGTTTAGGGTTTAGGGATGTTTGGGAGGACTTTGAGCTCGGGAGGCCAAGGCATTTCAAGGCCGATTGGGGGTGCCTGAAGTTAGCAGCTGGGGTAGCAAGTTCTGTCCACAGAAAGGAGTTATTCAGTGAGGATGGGAATGAGAATCCGAGAAAAAGTGCCCAGCAGCCGGAAAAAGTGAAGTTGACTGAAAACGTGGGCTCAAGGCCTCAAGCACCAACACTCTCAGGCAAGCTTCTCGTGCTTCTTTGGCAAGAAGACGGCGTGGGTTGTTGCCCGCTTCTGGCAGAACGGCGCAGATTGGCGAGGCTACCATGCAAGGATCCCTGGCTATATGCAGTCGTCTGCGCGAGAATTTGGCCGATGGTCTGCTCCAAACCGACCCTAAACCCTAAACCCCAAACCCTAAACCTACCACAAGCAACAGTAGCCTAAGGCCTGCCAGCTGGTGGGCTGGATCATACCAAACTGAAGTCGCATCTTTGCCCTTGGATCGCAGTAGGCACAGGGCCCTCATGAAGGGCTTGCCATAGAACCCCTGAAAGTCTGACAGTGAGCACGAAGCAGAAGAAGAATGACTTCTCAAATCAAAGGGCAGAACAGGGCATGTTGCCTCTCCTTACTATGGTCCTGCGTTCTTTCCTGAATTGGGAGATCAAGCCGCCCAGTCGTCACGATTGCGCCACCCGCAGCTGTAAATCCATCTCGCCGGCCCCTTGGCTCAGCCGGTGTGCGGAGTTTTGAAGCACTGTGTGCACCAAGTCTGAACGCAACACAAGACATCGGAGATCATGGGGCCCATGCGCAGCCGTTCTCTGCGCCAACCTCGGCCAAGGTCCCCTCAAACGCTTCCACATCTCGTCGTGAGAGTTTACCATCCCAAACAGCGACACCTGCGGGGAGGACCCCATTCGCCCAACCCGGTGGCGGCCACCACTTGCCATTCTTGTCGACAACGGCGCCTGCCACGGCTTCTCGCATGCATTTAACTGGGCGCCCATGGTGCAAACAAGTCCGGAGGGTGCGGGGGCCAGGTGACACCCCTTGGCCAGTTCGGCGGGGGTTCGGGTCGATTCGGGTTGTTGACCTGCCAGGCTGAACAACGCAGAACACAATCAGCTGCCACGCTCTTGCACTAGTTCGTTTTGCTCCGCCAGGCCTCGCTGTAGAGAGCGTTCCTGGCGGTCGGGTGCCACCTTTCAGCCGCAGGAGGGCAAGCGCAACAAGGAGTGCCACTGTGCAGAGGCCGTGACGCATGGATTCCTGAGGGGCGAGACGGAAACGGTCCAGACACCCCCGGCGAGGGCGGGCCCGCACCGAGCCGCCCCTTCGAAACGAAAACGATTCCCACAGGCTTTGCATCGACGCAAATGTGACTGTGGAACTTGCGGCAAGTCACTTCCGCATCTTCAGGTCCAGCGTGAGTGCGGCCTCGAATCCGGATTGCGAGCACATCCGGAGCACATCTGCGTATTGCTGGCACATGAAAGGCTGACAGGACTGAGCGTTTCAGCCCAAGATTTTCTCGAGGCCGCTTGGAAGCGGGAAGTGGACCCAGTCCTCGGATTCCGCGGCAAAGGCCAAGCCCCCCGGCCTTTCCTGCTCCCAGGAGGCGAAACGCCGAAACGCGAAACTGAGGCGATGTCCAGGATGGTCTGCAGGGCAGCACAGGTCACAGCAACTCTCATCCCATAGCTACGTATGTTTTAACATCCAGCTTCACGGTTGCCATTATGTGTATGTGTACGTGCGTGTGTGTGTGTGTGTATATATATATAACCTATGGCTATAAAACCTAAACCGTAAACCCATCTTTTCAACAGCTTTCTGCCCGGTGCGCTTATTGCGATCATCGTCACTCTCTCAGGCAAGTCTGCAGCTTCCCTTGATTACGTGTGTGTGTATATGTGTGATATATGTGTTTATAGGGTTTAGGATTTACAAGGTTTAGGGTTTAGGATTTGTAGGGTTCTGGGTTTGGGAGTTGAGGGGTTTGGAGGCTTTGTATTTGCAACCGCCTTTTCTGCATCCCTGGTGCCCGACCTGCTTCACTGCGCCACCCAGCCCTTGGTGCGCAGCCACGGCTCTAAAATTAATATCATTGAACTCTCAACCCAGCTCTGTAACAGAGCGAGCTTGCGTCGTGTGCAGCAATCTGCTTAAGTACTAACAACTGATGACTACGTATTGCCGATGACAACTGCATTCCTTCTCCTTCATGTGCAGTTGCTTGCCAGTTGGTTTCACAATCCAGCATGACGGAGCGTTAGGCAGCCAGATTTCGCTGCAGCCACGCCGAGAAGTCCTGCAGACGGGACATGAGACCCAAAGTCCAGCGGCAGGTGTTTCCCTTATGATGTCGTGTTGACTACTTTACAAATGTCTTTGCTCAATGTACACGGATGCTGCAGTGTGCTTTTGCCATCTTCGAAACCTACGTGGCACCGTTCTGGACAGGATTTGCATCGCTGACATCGAAGGGGCCTTGGTTTGCAGTCGCTGAAGCGACAGGGAGGGTCCCGACAAAAGCGTGTCACAGCAATGTGAAACTCGGCACAGGCGACAGCTCAGGAGCCCGCTGCCCACACTGGATCTCAGCTCGGTGCCCTCAAATCAGGCAGCCACTGCTGAGATATAATAGGCAGGCGTATCGGGGCGTGCAAACCCATTTCTTGGCCCTTGATTCGCCAAGTGGCAGAACTGGCGACCAAGAAACTGGAATCCAGAGCAGCCTTCAGCGCTCCAGCCGGCATGGAGACGCGCGACGGCAGGCAGCCAGGCAGGTAGGAATCTAACTCTCAACGATGGAACGGCTCCAGGCACAAACGCGTCCCATCATCTCGTTTGCAATTCCAAGGCACTCGGTTTCGACGCTGTGCAGCTCAACAGCATACCAAGCTCAAGTATGTAGAGGATGAAGTGTCCTATGCCTATCAGACTAACTGCTCGAACCGAGTCTTCTCGCGGCTGGCTGGAGGTTGCGATGCTGCCTCACCATATAAAGCCGATTCAGCCTGCATTGAAGCCTTATTGGGCCTCGCTAAGCCCTTATTAAAGCCGTATTGAGCCCTTATTATGGTCAGCCCGATAGATTCACGGCCAGAAACTGCAATGGAATCATCCGAGTGCCTCTTTTCACTACACAGGCGCAGTGGCTACGTCGTCATCTTCGCATTCCCCAATCTCCAGCTCCATCAAGCCACTAACCTCACGAAGGCAAGACTCTTATTGCATTGGAGCCTACTATGTGTACTGTAAACTCCACTGAAAACCACCATGTCAGTGCGATTTGGGAATCATGGGTGATAGTTGATAGTGCTTGGCCAGACAATCACAGTGTCCAGATTTTCTCGGGCGGAAGGGCTAAGCCTAAGCACATCCGGTGGAACCGACTAGAACGCAGAAGGCTGAAAAGTGCCAGGCAACGTACCCCTCCATGGCAGCATCCACCTCCTCAATGGCCGCCTCCACTGCAGCCATGGCGATGCTGTCCGCAAGAAATGGCCAAATCACCTTGAAGGATCGTGCATGATTTCGATAGTTCGATATCATCTCACGACTGTAATCGCTGTAACACCCCAAAAAAACACCTTGAATCCCTAAACGCCCGACTCTTGCGAGAAGCCCCTTTAATGTAAGTTACCATAATAGGGATCTATCGTAAATAATATGGTTAATATGGCTTTCTTATTATGGAAACGGATCCCGTCATCTGGGCATCGGGCCCAGGTGGCAGTCCGAGCTCCAGGACCACTTTGGATCCCTGCCTGACAGAGCGACCCCTGTTGTTTCGGGACCCCTGTTGTTTAGGGTTAGAGTTTAGGGTTTAGGGTTTAGTTTTAGGGTTTTTAGGAGCTTATTTACTAATCCTCCTTACACCTACTTGACATGAACTGTCATCGCCAATATCGCAACCACCGTCTTCTCACCTCCCGGGCTGCCAGGCAGTGCCGGGCAAAGCGAGCACCTCGGCACCACACAAAACTGCTATGTTGCTCCCCGAACGTGGCATCGGCGCACAGAAACTCTCCCATTTCCGCTCGCTTCGGACAGTCGAGTTGCGGTATCGCTCCAGCTCACGGATCCGTGCTGCTGGCAGCGAAGCGAATCTCCAGCCCTGCGACAGCATGGCTGACGGAAATTGTGCAAAATTTCTCTGCGATGTTGACCCCTCCTTGTACCTCAATAATGTGCGGCAGTTCGCTGTGACATCCAGACGAGGCAGGAATACCAAATGAAGTGAGTCGTCGCACTGATCACAAGTCGTAGCAACTACGCACCCAATAACCACCTGTAGCCCACCTCTTCCTCCTCTTCTGGCGCTCCTCGAAAGCTCGCGGGCAAATGGCGAACTTCCTGCCACCGCTGCCAATAAGTTCAACAACTGGACACTTCTGCAGCATCTAAACACCGTGCACTCTCTGCGACCCTCCGCCTTCTTTTTCTCCAAAGCAAAACATGGTCAAGCTGTTGCAATGGCATGGGCCCAGACTCAAGTTTTAAAGCAAGCGCTGAAGAGGCATGTTTTGCACACGCAGCTCTTCGAGCTTTGCCTTTGGAAGAGCACTGGCCACAACAAAACACACATATGTACATATGAACAGGGTCCAAGCATCGCCCGAGGTTCACCAGAACGGATCACCCAAAGTTGCGTTGGAGACACACTGTGCCAGGTGCACTGGAACGGATCACCGAAAAACGAGCTGGAGACAAACTGTGCGAGCTTCACCGGAATGGATCACCGAAACACATCTCCAACAGGCTGTGCGAGGTTCACCGGAATGGATCACCGAAGATGTGTTGGAGACAGGCTGCAGCAAGTTCAAGGATGGCTCCTTCTCAGAATCAGAAGTTATCCTCACGGGGACAGCCTGGCTGTGGGCGAGCATCAGACTTCTTTGGCAGGAACACATGCGGAAAGTCAGGTTGCCGTGTGAGGAAGTCCACGTAAGCCTTGCTGCCAAATCGGCCCTCCGGCACGGCAGCTGCAGCATCGCGCTGCTGATGGCCGAGCGTCACGGCTTCCAAGATGATCTGTCCGGCCCTGACCATCACAGAGTGACCATGCTCCAGCACGAAGTTGACGACGCCGCAGCCGTGCCTTTCGCGCCGGGCTACGTCTTGAGGGAGAAACCAGGCAACGCCTGTGCGAACAGGATGTTTCGGCGTGAGCCAGACGCCATTAACCTTGCACATATCACCGCGCTCTCTGCCCCAGGTCACACAGACAATCTTGGCTGGACCTGTGCCAGTGTGGACCGCGTCCCCGGCTCGCAAGTCGCCGGCTCGCACAAGCCCTGACGGAGACAGAAGCTGGCAGTCCTCGTCCAGACAGGCTGTCCTTTCGTTGTCATTGACTTCTAGCTGCTGCTTTGCAATCCTTCGAAATGCCTCGACACTACCGTCCTCAAGATGGGCCAAATATGTGCCTGGCCTCGTCGGAGGGACAATGATGCCACGTCCGCGGCCACCGGAGGTTGAAGTAAAAATGGTTCCACAGACTGCTGGGCTCGGCGCCGCTGTCCCTTGTGCCGCTGCCCACTCGCAGTAGTGCATAGCTGCGTCCCGGATTCTCTTGTAACCCTCCAGCATCTCCGGAAACAATCGCTTGAGTTCTGTGCATCGGCTTGTCATTGTTTCCGCTGGCTCTGGGGTTTTGGCTCTTCTGAAATACTCCACAGCGAAGTCCTCGGCAAGTGCCGAGTCAGAGGGCTGCATGGAAGGCAGCTGAGCAGCCACCGCCTTTGCAAAGACCTTTTCGACGCTGCACCTTTGAAGCAGTGCTTCGGACTTCAGAGACCGCGAGAGGAGATCGAAGAAGCTTCGAGGAGCCTTCGTGAAGAGTGTTGGACCCATGGCCTCTGCCTCTGCTCGTAGAGCTTGACCGAAGATCGAGTCATCGCAGAATCGCAAGTCCAAGACCGACTGATCCACGCCCGAGAACAACTGACGGATCTCTTGCTCCACTACAGCAGCCTGCTTCTTCGTCTTAAAGTAGCTGGACGGAGCTTTCTGGAATGGCTGAATGATCTTGCTGACCTCCTGTGCGGACATTGCAATGTCCTTCCACGGCATGGTGCTCAAACGGGAGGCTATGTCATCCCGGACCTCTGCGAACTTAGCTGCCTTGGTGCCCTTCCGATCTTGCTTGAGCTCGGCAGCGGCTTCTTCGAGTTGCCGAGCCTTGGCGGCTGCCGGCAGGAAAGCCTCCAGCAGCTTCTGAGCCTCCGGAGCATCCGCTGCAGCAGCCGCCGACGTCTCTGCAAGAATATCGCCGAGGGCTTGGCTTTGTAGCCTGTCCACAGTAACTATTGGACCGACTCGCTCGTTTCCCTTGACCAAGCTCTGTTTCCAAAGAAACTTTCCATCCGCACGGCACGTGCGCGGATGCTTCAAGGCGGGGCCGTAGCAGCTCCACTGCTTCGCACTCTTTACCTCGAGGGTGGAGTTGAGTGTGCACGGCCAGCAGGCGAAGAGGCCCCATTCTGGGCGAATGTGGTTTACTTTCCCACTGCAACGTGGCATCTCACAGGTTCGCCCAAGGCATAAACGAAGCAGCCGCAGGGGGCTGGGAATCCAGATGCGGCCCTGAGACGATTCACGAAACGGTGGCCAAGAGTCGGGGAATGCCTTCTGACCACAGACCAATGCCAGAATTGAGCGGAGGGTGGTCTTTCCATGCCCCCCGCCGCTGATCAGGACACTTCGAACCACCGTTTCATGAGAAAGTCTCGCCATCACCTCTCGCGAGCAGATCGCTGCGGCAAGCAACGTGCGTGGCGGGAGCAGCGGCAACATGTGATCCCCCATAACATTCGCGCTCATCACGCTCATCAGAACCTTGGAGGACTTCCCGCATTTGGCAGGTGAGGCTTCAGCTGCATCTCTTGTGCAAGGACGCTTGCGTCCTCGGAGCCTGCTTGCCATGGCTTGCCGTGAAGACCTACAAAGCGAGTGTCATATACTTACTGAGATCACACAGCTGCCTTACGCTGAAGTTTTCGTCGATGACAGTTTGCGGGGTTTCGCACCCAAAACAGGTCGCCTGCCCCTGGAGCTGGAGCCAATTCTCTCTGCACACCACGGAAATTACGACTCTGCCCTGACTCTGCCTACGAAGCTGTCGGCCAGGTCTCAAGCCGAACTTTCTCACAATGCCCGCCGATCCTGTTTGGCACCCCTCGCAGAGGTGGACTCCTCCAAGGCTGCACCGTAGCAGTTCTGCCATGTCTCGCTATGCATCAACTGCGACTTCCGAGAAGTAAGCTGCGCTTGCCAAGATTCCCTTCACAGGCTTACGCTATCTTGAGGGAGCATGGTCTGATTGATAAGAAGCAGCGAGATCCTGCCGGTGGAGGTACGTCACTTTGAGCTCTTGCTCCAACATCTCCAACCGGTCTTCGGCATTCTGCACCTGAGCGGACTTATCCCATGCATCAGCTCCATAAGTACGAGTCATGCATGTGCATGATCATGATACTGCATGTCTGACGACATGCTGGTGACCGGAGAACAGGCAGTCTGGGCTCCCGCACAAGCTTCCCCAAGCTTTCTCTCCTCGGGTCTTGCAGCTGCCTGTCTTCTTCTTGCTCGTCTCGCTGTGGCCGACGAGCTTCTGCAGGCGCATAGCCTCGGATCGAAGAGGTTGCTTAACTGCAAAACGATCGTGCGAAAGATGACTGGGTCCGCCACACGTTTTGTGCTGTTGAGGGCGCTTCTCTGGTAGAGCATCCAGCCGGCTGACCGCATCTCCTGGGAGAAGCCGGCGGTTCCATGACAGCAATGAGCCCTTCGACCGGATAAAGTCTGCCGAGCTGCCAAGGAGATGCTCCAACACTCCATCCGTCAGCAAGTCAACCTGCATCTTTAGACCACACAGGCAGAGGAGTGGAGCTCTGAACATCTCCGCACAGCACAGCCCGTCCTTGCAAACAACCTCCGCAGCATTTTGCCTAGGCGCGAACGGGACGGAGAGAGAAACTGAACGACAGAGAGAGAGAGAGAGAGAGAGAGAGAGAGAGAGAGAGAGAGGGAGGGAGAGAACACGAACAAAGCGATCCATAAATCAAGCCAGGGACCGGAGAAGCTGACTGGGCTCTGCGGCTGGCCGCCGCTCTGGCGAGTCGCAGTGCTGGGGTGCAGGTGGCCCAAGCAGCGCCGACAGCTTCTGGGACAAGCTCTGTACTTTGGCAGGGATGGGGGCATCTATCAACTTGATGCCTTGCTGCCGACGAAGGCTCTCAAGCTGAGTATCCTGCGTCTGCAGAATCTCCCGTTCCCGATGTTCCGGCCGTTCCGGCTGCAAAGGTGGCCGGGTGGCCGAAACAGGGGGAACGATCAGAAGTGATCCAGTGCCGCTCTCGGATCGTCCATCCGGCAAGAGGATGGCCAGCTTCTCACCGAGACTGGCCATAGCACGCCTTCTCTGCATGTGCGTGACCTGAAGCTGCTCCGGCATTGTGGACACCAGGGCCGTCTGAAAGGGTTTCGGCCAGGTTAAAGGCTCCGAGGCCTCTGATGGGACACTGCCAAAAACACTCTTGGCAGCAAGCTCTTGGAGCTCAGGTTGCTTGGCCTCTTCCGTCGCACTGAGCTCCACGGGCTTCGGAGGCTTTGGTGGCTGGGGGACCTGAACACGACGGCGCAGCTGCCCCGGCTTGTGGTGGGGAGCTGGCGGCAAAGTTGCCCGAGCCTGCGGGGCTCTTCGAGGCCGCGGTCCGGTGATGACGCTCTCCACAGCGGCACGGCTGTAGGGCTGGAAGATGTGCCTCCGCAGGCGGCTGTCAAAGAGGCTCGGAGCGCGGGTATCCTCGTCCCATCCTGGTCGTGGACTCGGGGGGCTCGGCCGGCTTTGGCTCTGGCTCCTTGCATCGGCGGCGCTTCCGCGGCCCTGCAGCTGCCGCGGGGCTGCCCCACGTGGCCTAGCAGAAGCCGAACCACGACGGCGGCCACGGCCCTCCCCCTTGAAGCTGCCCTTCGGCATCAGTAACAAGGCTCGAGCCACAGAGGCTGCAGGCGTGATCTCCGTATCTCCTTGTGATCTATGGTATCTATTAATGAAGATTTGCATCTATCCCTTCCGTGTGCCGACTGACAGCAGGCTTGACAAGAGCTCAAGGAGGACTCTGCTGCATCCCTGCCACTGCATGTGCCGGTCGTCCACAGAAAGTTGCTGTCGCAGATCCCTGAGTGGTCAACATTGAACTTCTTGCTTTCATGCACTAGTTCGAATGCCTGGACATGCCTGAAGAAGACAACTCTCTTTCCGTTCAGCTTTTCGGCGCGTTCCTGCAGACCCTGTCTGCGCCTGCTGTCTGGTTCGGAAGTAATTAAGGTCGTTGCTCCCGTCAGCGCACAGTCTGCAATCAGCTCACCTTCATGGAAGGCTCACCATTGGGAACCCGCACAGCGCCCGTGTGCACATAATCCGACGAGATTTGCTGAATCTCGAAGCGATGCAGTACACGCTGATCGTCTTGAACCCACTCGTCGTCGACTGTCCGTGGGCCGCCATGAGGCAAGCAGCAAGATAAGATTGATTCGTGGGCTCGCATCTTGAGATTGCTTGAGCGTGCCAGGAGCCACACAGGTAAACTTGATGATGGAGTCTTCGTGCCGCTCCAGCACGATCCAACCACAGCCGCAATGTCTCTCAATGTCTGCGGCCTGACCCCAGGCTGGGATGTTGCTGAAAGAAGCTTCGCCGCGTACTATTGCAGACTACGCTGCCTCAGAGCAGGCTTCCCGCCCTCTTACGTCAGCAGTCGCCAGAGATGCAGGGGCCCAGTCTTGTCCGGTCATCAGGTTCCATCATAGTCGAACCTGCGTGAAGGGCTGACAAGATTCAAGATGCAGTGGTCACTCCAAGTGCTTTTGAAACACGCTGCTTAACTTTCTTAACGCGCTTCTGCATGCTCAGTGTATCTTCGCCCATCCTGGTCGAAACCAGTCCATGCGGCCGCAGGTCCAGAGCACCTCCACACGCCGAGAGCAGCGCATCCCTGGCAGAAGGAGATAGAAGGAGCACCCGGATGTCCTAGAGGGTCTGTATTGTCTATATACATGCCCATGATATATGCCTAGATACAACACAGCTTAGCATGGAAATCATGGAGGAGGCATGACTGAGGACACTGCCGTGCTCGCATCAGCGTGGAGAGCACCTTCTCCTGAGTATCGGAGTCGGACGCCGTGGCCTCGGCGGATGGGGGAAGCCACGAATTTGGGACCCACTCTGGGCTCTGGGGCCCGGGCCAGAGCCGTCTCAAGGCCTTCGCGTGAGCCGGCGAGCAGACAGCGGTTTTGAGGCGACTGCTTCGCCGGGACGAAGGCCACCTCTGTCGCCGCAGGAAAGAGGCTCCGCAGCAGGTTCAGTCCTGCAGCACATCAGCAGCAAGCTCCGCCCACCCACGGCGATTGATATGATTCTATATATGACTCTATATAAGCGCTACATACTTTTCCAGCCGAGCTGCGGGGCTCTTGTAGCGCATCCTCGAAGAGCTCGGCTGCTTTGACTTGCCTGTCCGTGATTCGATTCGCGTTTGCCCCTGCAGTGGTGCGCCAGGCGACGCAGCGGGTGCAGATGCCAAGGAAAGCCTCCAGCCTGGCTCCCTCCTCGCCGTTTGCAGAGCTCTCGCTTCGGCCGGTGATCCGGGATAAGTAGGGATCCTCCGAGTGGATCTCACGATAGACCCGCGCGTCTTCGGCGCCGATTTTGTGGCCGCAGCACGTTGCAATCACTGCTCCCAGGACCTCTGCGTGGTGAGCTTCCGATGTCAGGCCATCGCGACGCCATCGCCGGAGCAACTTCAGAGCCAGGTCGGTTCCCACACCACAGAGATGCTTGGCGATCACGACCACTCTGCCAAGGCCATGCTTGGCCAGTACCGGCTCCAGAGCCTCCTGTGCATCCAGATCCCCCACATCCCCGGTGACGCGGAGAATCCGCTGCTGGTAGCTTGCGGGGAGCCGGCCCTCGACGCGAAGCGGCTCCGGAGGCAGCGTGTGATCCACGAGCACGGCGTGGCCCCCCAGGAGCAGCGCCGCCAGCAAAGCCAAGCTCCCGTTCCCGGCGCCGATGTCCACCACAGCTATGTCCTTTCCTTCGTCTCCCGTAGGAGATCCGGCGAGTGCCCACACTTTCGTCAAGATGGACCACTCCTGGCCGAGGTACTTTTCCTGGTACTTCGGTGGACGGTCAATCATTGCAGACAGGATGGCAAGGCCCTCGGCCGGTGCGAAGACTTCCGGGAGTGCCCCGTAAGGGCAATCCGTGCGTAGGACTGCCGCCGCTTCTTCCAGCATGGCTTCGACCTCCGCTGCCTCGGGCGCGTGCTTGCGGCCCTTCGGCTTCTTGGCTGCCGGCAGCTCGGAAGCTTTGGCATCTTCGGCTTCAGGCTCAAAGGCAAAGACTCTGTAGCCCCCTTCTCTTCCCAGAGCTGGCCTCTCTCACCGAGAATGCAAGACATCACCCATGTTATTATGTTGTCCGACATCCTACGTTATCTTTGCTATGCCTGTGATGCTTATGTGGCAGTGGCGGTTAACTTATGGGTTAAGCCCCTGTCCTGCAAGAGCAGCCCACAGCAGCCCCAACTGTGCAGAACAGACCATGCAACCACAAAATCCTCAACCCTAAACCCTGAAACCCATCAAGTACCCCTTGTACTACCCTTGATCGTAAACTTACAGTACATCTTCCAGGACCATTATAGTACCCTTATAGTACCCTTAATTATATCCATCGGGTATGCCCATATGATGCCCTTTTTGTACCCCCTACTGGGCCTGTCGCCGTTCAGGCCCAAGCCAGGGAGAGCTGCCGGCAAGGCCTCTCCGGAAGAACACGGGACTAAAGGAGAGACCCCTAAAAGGGACCCTTGGAGGTTGTATAGGGGCTTTATGAGACTATATGATGAACACGGGGCGCATGGCAAAAACTTGAGATTTACGGTCTGGGGCCTTCAGTTTTTTGTGAGCGCTTAGATGGTTTAGGGCTTGGGATGCTTGAGGGTTTCAGGGCTCCAGGTTGACGTTTTTTCTTGAGGGCTCAGGATTGGGTATTCTCTTGGGGATGGGAATCGGCTTTTGCTGAAAGAACCTACTGTACAGAAGCAGTCTAATTTGAAAGCGAACATGAATCTACAACATATCCCACGACATGAACACAAGGACGACCCTGGAATATGAGCAGTACTCCTGCTGAATAGGAACCGTGATCATCATCTAACTTCTTTAATGGCAATATCTCTTTATAATACTTATATCAGTAAATAAAAAATAAACAAATAAATAAATATATATATATATGTGTGTATATATATACACACATATGCATACATGTATATATGCATATATCTATCTATCTATCTATCTATCTATCTACCTACCTATCTATCTATCTATCTATATATATTTCTACACATAATATATACGAGGCACACCCACACTGGATCTAAATTAAACTTAGGGTAGACAGCAAGCTTGCTGAGCTGATCGCGGGGTTTCGACGCTTCACACAGCAGGGCCTGGAGGACCTGGAAGACGGCTCTGAGCTCTCGGGTGCCTGCCCGATCATGGGCGGAGCCTGGTGTCGGTTCAGGCTCTTCTCTTTTTATTAATAGTAATAATAATAATAATAGTAATAATAATAGAAATACTAATAATAGTAATAATCGTTTTCTCTTAAGGGGCCCTTTCCGTCTGCCCAACTGTAAGCCACATTCAAGCTTTTGGGTGCAGGGTTGGAGATTAGGGTGTGTTCGGGCGTTTAGGGCACAGTGGACCCTTGACATGCACCGACTCTTAGAGTCCCAGTTGCGACACAAAACCACTGGTCGATGCTACTTTGCTGTTATAGGGTTTTGCAAATTAAAGGGTTATAAGTCGGTTATAAGGTTTAGGGGTTCTGCAAGGCTTTTTATGGCAACTCCCTCATGGGATTGATTGCGACGCGCGGCGGATGCTCGCCCGCTCTGCACGGCGCCGTTTCCGCCGCGAGGACACGGAAGGCTTGGCCTTATCCCACGAAACTCTTGTTTAGGGTTTACGGTTTAGGGTCAAGGGCGGGGGGTAGGTACTGGTTCGGCTCGAAGAATTAAACTCTTTCGGGACGGCCGTTCGCGTCTCTCCCAATCGAATCCGTGAGCCAAGCCAAGCCACTCGAATCCTGGAGGGGGATTCCTTCGATTCTACAATCTAAACCTAACATATCTTGAGCTCGGAATTTCACCACCTACGTGGGTTGATAACATGTGCTTTGCAATTCCAGCATACGCCACGGACTCCCCTGCACATCAAGCAGTCGTTTTCGCAGCATGGATGGATATAGACATAATAGGGTTTAGGGCTTAGGTTTCTAGGGTTTAGGATTCGCAGCATGGATAATATAGACAGGTTCACGCACCATGAACAATCTTCCCAATAAGGCAGCAGTACGATGACAGAAATCATCATCGTTAAGACTGCGAGTAGGCCCCTAAAAGAAAGCATAAACACCCGATAGAACCCGATAAACCCCCTGAAGCCCCTATCTAAAGCAGTCTCAAACCATCTAGAAGACCGGAAAACAAGTCGCATTGTCTCCAGTCTCGTCTCCAAAGGCTTCGTCAAAGGACAGGACCGGCTGCCAGTCCTCCGAGCGAATCGCAAGGAGGCAGCTGCAAGGGTGTAGGGCTTCTGGTTTCTAGAGCTTCTATCGGATTCTATCGGATTCTATCGAAGTGCAGGTTCCCTTTCTTCTTCGGCTTGGGATGCAGGGCAACCGCAAGCATCGCCTAACATCACTCTCTTCAGCCACATCTGGCCTCGGCATCAGGGCTTTCGGGCGCCTTCTCTTCTGCCGACATCGGGAACCCCCCGTCTGAGGCCAGTCGGCTGAGCAGGGAGACGAGCCGACGAGCCCTAAACGAGCCTCCCCGCCCACTGCAGGCAGCGCAAGCCGACATTCCGGAACCATTGAAAACCCGTACCTCAGAGCCCTGAGCCACTAATTTTCCCCAGCGGCTCCACTGCGGAAGCTCCTAAAATGGAACCTAGGCTTCCTCCAGTGGCGCCAGCTGCTCCGGCGGCCTGGGCAGGAGCGTAGTTAGGGGTGCTGTGCTCTGCGCCGGACGCTGGCGATTCGAAGCAGAGAAGTTGGAGAAACAGGGAGAATCGAAGACTTCCATACCATAATATACCATAATATGCTATAACATACTATAATATACTATAACATACCATCTCTTCCTGTTTCTTCCCACCAGCTCTTGCCAGATACAGTCGGAAGCTGATCTCGACTAGGACCCGCGAAAAGCTGAGAGTCTCAGAGAAAACGCAGAAACGCTCGGGGGACTGGCGGAGGAGAGGCAGCGAGCAAGCGCCCGAGGCCCTTCTCGTGACCGTTGATCAGGACCTACACAGTAGGGCT
This sequence comes from Symbiodinium necroappetens, assembly GCA_905231915.1. Lineage (NCBI taxonomy): Eukaryota > Dinophyceae > Suessiales > Symbiodiniaceae > Symbiodinium > Symbiodinium necroappetens. The sequence goes on from CAJNJA010006193.1 coordinate 15,641, forward strand.
CAGCGTTGGCAGGGGTATTGCTCGGGGTTTTCGTGTTTCTTAATTCTCCGGCCTGGACACCTGCAGCTTCAGCTTTTGGGGCGGGAGTCTCAAGAGCCAATTCTCTACAACTCTGTCGGTCTTGCGGCGGCTTTGATAATGATCAACTGAATCATTTAGTCATACACTCCTGTGTTGGACCATGCACCGAGATGCCAGATGTCGTTGCTCAGCCACAAAGGCCCACTCCAACTCTATGCAACAGTGACTTCGCAAACTGCGACAGACTAACGCCGAAAACCCCGCACAAATCCTAAAAACTAGTGCGCTCGGGATCGTACTCCTGAATCTCAGTGGTCCCTCTGACCCGCCTTGACCCCAACATCCAAAGGTGCTTGTTTTTAGTGCGACGACCCCTATGCAAGCCCTGTAGATCGATAGAACAAGCCTCTATGTACTGCTAGCCCCACCCCACCCCTCAAGCTGAGTCTCAAGCCTTACCGAGAGGCCCTTATAATTCTTATCATCGTAGGACCCCTCACAATTACCAACACGAAGCCAAAAAAACCTCGAGCCCCAACCTCAAGCCCCCTGAAGATCCTGCGACTCCCCCGGGGCTCCGAACCCAGGCACCGCAGTCCTCGGAGACGTCGAGCCTCTTTCGGTCGGCGTCCGAGAGCCTGGAACCAGGTGTAGAAATGAGGGATCAGAGTTTAGGTTTGAGTCAAAGCGCTTACTGGGCTCATGGTCGTGTAGCTTGGTAGTTTGTGATTCTCGATGCTTTCTAGATGTAGATATAGATATAGACATAGATATAGACATAGATATAGATAATATATAGATATAGATTAGATTCGGTTAGATTTGACTAGTTAGCTGGACAGGCGTGTGGGCTTTTTTTCAGGGTTTCCAGCAGTTCGAACTCCCAAAAAAACACTATCAGGGGGCCGTTTGGGTTGAGAGCGTTTGGAGCTTCTTGGGTCTATTGGGGGTTTAGGGTTTAGGGTTTCGGGTTTAGGGTTAAGGGCCGTTCAGGGTTTGGGCACGATGCTTGAGGATGTGGGAGTTTTACAGGACGGGGCTCGAAAGCTTCGGAAGAGGCTTGGTGTGGCAGATTTTATAGGACAAAGGCAAATCTAAGGTGAGGCTAGGTCCCAAACCCAACACACCGTCCCACAACCTGTCCACGCCAAACCCCGGGTAGTATGTCCAAAAACCCTAGCCCTAATCCAAAACTTTTTGCTCTCCCGCCATGAGACCCGGTGCACCCTCTTGCTCCCGATTGAAGGTGATGGGAAAACTGAACCCAGGGGCCTTTCTCGACCTCCTCTAGAACTTTACAGTCCGCGGGGTGACTGTAACCTGAACTCAGGGCCCCCGCCGCACCCAGCCCTGCGAGACTTCGGCAGCCTGCGATGGGCGAACACCCGGAGCACATGTTCCTTTCAAGGCCTTAACAGTCATGTGCTGAAGTGCTGGCTC
>CAJNJA010006194.1:0-17099 GCA_905231915.1 Symbiodinium necroappetens
CACTAAACCCCGAATCACCAAAATTCACTCACTCACTCACGCGCTTGCGGGCAGGATCCGGTGCGATATACATGCATGGCCATGGGTTCACAGCCAAGAACCAAAAGCGATGAAAAAGACAGGAAGGGCGAGAGATGGCTCAGCCATGACCCGGCGACCGAGTCCTGTAGACAAAGGAGGCACGAACCGGCAGAACACGGGGAGAAGCAGCACCAGGGCCGCACGAAAGCAGGTCACCGAGGTCTCGACGCCAACAGGGCGGAGGGCGCAAGGTGTGCGAAACAACAAAGACGGTAGAACCGGAAAGCCGCAGGGAGGAAAAGCAGGCAGAGGGAAGAAGAGCACGCAGGAGCAAAAGACCAGCTCGACTAGGCGTGCCAAAAATCCAAATGAGACCATGCTCCCGAAGGGCATCACAAACAGAGCGGAATGTGACAGTTGCAGCGAGGAAATCCAGAAGGGAAGGCGTGGGGCCGCGGGCGCTGAGGTCAGCAGGGCCAGTAACGGCCTTACGAAGGACAGAGGATGCAGAAAACGCGTGCGGCGACCAGGAAGCAACCGAATGCATGGCGTGCCATATCTTCCAATACCGGTGCCAAGCAGATGGCAGCTGACAGGCAAAGGGAGCACGGAGCAGACCCGGCCAAAAGGGGGACGGCACGAGCAGTTCAGAGGCGGCAACAGTAGACGGCACAAGAAGGGTGAACCACCGAGCGCTACCGAAACAGGGCGCGCCAAGAACCGACACGGGAGTGGCGTCAACTGAGGGCAAAGTCCGGCCGGCTGGGACAGGATCCAGGCTAGCGACCGATAGAGCCGCACCTGGCCACGAATAAACGTTGGTAGCCCCAGTAACCTGACGCAGTTCTTCGGCGAGCTCCGCTGGAGTACAGCGACGCCCTTCATTCGCTGCAATCCGTTGAGCAGGCGTAGCATTGAGAGGGCCAGACAACCGGAAAGCAGGAAGGCCACGATGAGCACGGGGGCCTGCCCTCTTGGTACCACTACCATACACATATGCCTCGCCGACCGTGACCCTGAGACCGTGTACACAATCCGGGTGTACGCGCAGGTGGTATTTAAGGCGATCAGTTGAGTGCTGCTCACAATTGCACCAAAGACAGACAGTGCCCTGAGTAAAGCGAGTCAGGACGTTGACAACGCTATGTTTCCGATGCAAGTGCGCTGCGAGAGCGTGTACACTAGGCAGACGGACCTGACATAGCGGGCAGGAGCGAGGAAGTGAGGCGCCAACCACCGTCTTCGCGCGAGGATGCACAACATCGGCCCAGAGATCCCAGACGGCGCACTGTAAAGTGCCCCACCGGCTAAGTTTTTTACAAGCCTTGAGCAGAGGGCGAGAGTGTTGCCTCACAAAAGCAATTGATGCCGCCGGACAGGGGGCCCCTGGCATAGCAGCCGCAACCTGGCGCACGCTGTCGGCAAGCACCTCACACCAAGGCGTGGCCCTATTCCAGGCGGCGTCAAAGATGTCAAAGACAGCCGAGGGGGCGCGGTCGACAAGCTGCACCACCAGCCGGACACGGGCAACGACAGCTGCAGTGAGGGGCTCAGGCAATCCCAGAATGGCAAGAAGGACTGGCTTAGTGAGGACATGCCCATACGTCCAAGACCCAACAAGCGTGCGAGCTGCTCGTTCAAAGAAGCCGGTGAGGGGGCTCCAGGCCCTCGCAGAAACAGCAAGGGAAGTGCACAACGTAGCATACGCAGCTGGGAGAATGCGTCCCGACATCCAGGCAACCTTGAGGGGCCATGGCAGGCTCTTACTAGCAAGCAAGCTGCGTCCATGGGCCCAGGCTCCACAGGCACGCTGAGCACACAGCTCGGTATCGCGCCGACCCGTGTCTTTCGGGGTCTGCACAACGCCAAGATACCGATACTCAGGCGCGATGCGCAAACTGACGCCAGGTGCAATCTCGAGCCGAGATCCCCCCAGCAAGAGGCTGCCACGGGTCTGCTTGGCCTGTGGCCCTCGAATATCGAGCATGGCTTCAGTTTTGCCCGCTCCGAGATTGACCCGAAAACGAAGAGCTTGGAGGGTAGAGATAACAATACTCACAAGGCGGGGCACGTCTTGCTGAAGCCGAGCCGGCGAAACAAAGTCAGCAATGATAGCAAGGTCATCGGCCCATCCTAGTTGTAGAATGTCATCATCAACCCCTAGAGCTGTGCCAACAGCATAGTGTCCGATCTGCTCCTCATGACAGACGCGTCTAATATGCTTGAGGGCGATCGAGAATAAAGCACCAAAGAGCACATCAGCGAGGCCGTCGCCTGGGCGGGTACCTCGACCGGCCAGGAAAACTCGCGAAGAAGTGACAAGGCTCCAGTGGGAGCATTCAACGCAGTCCTGCAGCAGCATGCGCTCCTCAAAAGGGACTCCCAGCAACTGAAGCGCACCACCCGAAAGGAGCTCCCCAGCCAACTGCCGAAGGTGGGCCGCGGGGAGGCCGTCCTGGGGAGCATCGAGTTCGCCACCTTCAAAGACATATCTGCGACTAGCCTCATAGTAGGCGGCCTGTATGTCGACAAATAGAGTAACTGTGCTACGCCCAGCCATGGCACTTAACTCAGTGGCGGCGCGAAAGGCGGCGACCGCAAAACCAACCGGAATACCTCGGCGGCCTCCCAACTGAAGGTGGTCATAACCGCCCAGGACCGATTGCCCGACGGTGCCGCGAAGATGGCTATGCCACATTTTTGCGATACCGTTCATGAGGGCAATAGATCTGTAGTTGGAAGGGAGCGCAGCGGGCCCCTTCTTATACAAAGCGCAAATCAAGGCGCGTTTGAAGCGTTGCGGTTCATGTCCAGCAAGTGCAATGCGGACACATAGCGACCAGGCCCACTGTCCCCCATATGCTGGGAAACACCGCCATACTTCGTTGACAATTTGGTCGGGTCCTGGGGCTTTAGTAGCTTGCTGTCGGCGGCACACCCGCTCCATGTCGAGAAGTGAAGGAACAGCGGCGAAACACGGAGGCGCAGGGCGTGAAGCCCAAGCATCAAAGACAGCATCAACTTGTTGGGGAGAGACAAGACGTGCGTTTTCCTGTGCACGAAACTGGTCCTCCAGTTGGGCGTCGATGTCATAGCCACCTGCCGCTCGTACGGCCCGGCGTTCGGCAGATCTGCGTGAAGCCCATCTCAGCTTGGTGATTGCAGAATGAGGGCGCCCATGATTATGCCAGTCTTCAGCGGCAGCCTGAGTAAGCTGGAGGAAGTGTTGCACTTTATCCCGCCTGGCCGCATCATGTGCCCGCCGGGACAATGTTCTTTCGTGGATCTGCATGGCTCCAACCAGTCGACCTGAGTCCCTCAGGGCAGAACGCCGTTCAACGCTGACAGTACGACCCCGCCAAGCCTGAAAACACACGCAGAGGCGATTGACAGCATGAGCACGCACAGCGCCGCTCAACTGTTGCCGCCAGTCACGCAAGTAGGAAAGCAGGCGGAGAGAGCGATCTTGGAGATACGGTTGCCGAGGTCGCAGAGGAGCACGGGCTGGAAGAGACTTGACCCATTGAGCATAACTGGTAGCAAAGGAAGCCACAGCCGCAGCGGGCCCCTGGTCAGGTGGGTGACCACGAATATGCTGCCACAGGGCTCCACCGTGTGCTCGGACATCATCGCCGTCACAACGACGTGGCTTCTTAGGAGTAGCTCCCGCACGGGGGCAGTGCAGCGTGGTGGAAACCCGAAGTGCAACATGGTCAATGGCCTGGTTAGTAATGTCAAAATCCAACGCCTGACATGCTCGAGTCGGCTCCCAAGGACCAGCCTGCAGTAAAACATGATCGAGCCGCTTCCGACGCCCGCTAGTGTGTTCCCAGCTCCACGTAGGCCCGACCTGCAGATCAACGGAGGTGGCCGGAGCTGTTAGATTAAGTTGCAGGCAAAGTTCCAGCAATTGAAAGTCGTTCCTTCCTGCCTCACCATGAGCTAACAGCTCACCGATGAGGGCCTCCTCGGGGTCCCTCCCATAAAAGTCGGCGTTAGCATCGACCCCGATGACAAGCCCACGCAAGGGCGGGGCCAACAAAAGAGCGGAGCGAAGTTTCTGCCAAAAGTGTGAGGCTTCTGATTCTGGACGGTCGGCATGAGGAGCGTGTGCCGAGCAAACCGTGATCGGCAATCTAGGATCATTGCATGTGATAACCAGGATCCGGGGCGAAGAGGCAAGGATGCGCCATGAGTCTAGCAGCAGAGGGGGACTAAGAATCCCCGGACGAATCCAGATTTCACAGCCTAGTTGTCCCTTGACATGGCCGGACCGCCAAGTGTGCCAGCCGCCGACAGACCATCGACCGGCTTTGCTCCTCGCTTCTTGAATGCATAGAATGTCGCAGGCAACCTTTGACGCCTGGTGCATGAGATACTGCCTGCGCGCGGCCTGGCCTGATGGGTTAAATATACTCGAGGTGGCATCCTTCATTGTCTGGACATTGGCAGTCACAACATCCAGAGAGAGCGGCTGACTCGCCGAAGCAGGCTCACCGCTCCGCGAGGTAGACGACATTTCTGGGGCCGAAGAGGTAGCCTCGCGCGGGGCGGGAGTTGCCCCACAGGTAGCGCTGGGAGCATCCTCCCCAACCACAAGCTGGAAGACCGGGCGTCCTTCGACCACAACAGACCTCGGGACTAACCATAACAGACGCCCGTAAGCATGGAGCTGCGCGGCAAGAGTAACCGCAGGGCCAACAGGACCACTGGGCGAGCTGGCCCGATGCTGAGCATAAGTGGCAAGGGCGTCAACAAGAGTGTTGGCCAGCACCCCAACGTGACTGTGGACATGTCGGAAATGCGTCGTAACCCGACCTTGAACAGCCTGCCACAATACTCGAGTGTCAGCACTGACTGCATCCGGCGTGGCCCCATGGCCTGCCGCAACTTGTAGCGCAGCTGCGTTGTCGACGGCAATAGTGAGCGTTGGTGGCCTCGCCTGCATGTAGCACTGAGATTGATCAAGGTAACAAGAGCTCCAAATGGCAGCAGCTTGCAACGCGACTAGCTCACTAATATAGGAGAGCCGGTGCGCCGGCCAGTTCAATGTGTCAGCCTGAAGCCAAGCAGTGTGGCAGAGAGCAGAGGCAGCCCAGCCTAGGGTATACCATGTACCACGAAAGCAGCCCCACACAATGAAGGCCCACGATCCACCATGTTCGCCACTGCCGTCCGTAGCGACGAGAAGTGAGTCAGGCACCCCACCTGCCCACCGGGGAAAAGAACTCCACGCAACGTGGTACGCATGGGGCAACTGAAGGGGCAGATGGCGGTTAAGGTCACGGCCCCACCAAAGAGCATGCAGGCGGGCCTGCAAAACCATCACTTCCTGCATGTCCAAGGTCCAATATCCCGAGTCACGTCGCCAGTCTGGTGCACCCCGAGCCGCCAGATAGCAGCGCAACTGCTGGAGCACAGGGGACACTGAAGCGGAACAGTTCCCTGTGGAACAAGCAACTCGACAAGGAACACGCGGTGATCTGGAATCAGGCCCGCGGCGAGGCTGTCCGGGCACAGCAACGGGCGTAGGAGCAAGATCCAAGCTCGACCTGGGTTGACCAGTGATGACATCTCCCCAAGATGGTCCCGCAAATGTCTTCTGAAGCACCCAAGGGCTGAGAATGGCAAGGAGCGACGACACGCTCAAAAAGCGGTCGGACCAGCCAACGGCAAGCCCAATACTGAGAGGGAGGAGACTGGCCTTAGTATAGGGGCTAGCACGTGAAGTAGGCACGACCACGTAGTGTACAATATCACCATCTCGGAGGGCAGGGAACTCTGGCGCATCGGGCACCCCCAGAAGCGAGACGCGGTCCTCTGCAATGCCAAGACGGTGTGCTATCGAGAAGCGTGAGGAGCACACAGAGATGCGGGTACAATAGCCGTCAAGCTTGTTTCCAGTAAGCCCTTCAAGTATGACATTGCAATGATCGTCACTCTCATCCCGCCGACACAGGTGGACTTCGTCCGAGTACGCCCACGGCACAGGTACCCAGCGTCCCGGGTATTTGATCCCGAAGCGACCTAGGAAAGCCTGATGTGCTGCACTCCACTGTTGGCCGGCCGGCATCTCTGTGCGGACAGGCTCTCTTCCAGGGCGCCAGATGACCATTACCAAAATACATTCCGTACGGAAATCAAAGCTCCAAAGAGCAGCATAACGGACATGTTTAGGGGACGTATAGACGGGAGAGTCGTACGCTGCCGTCTCACTGCCCTGCTGGAAAGCGAGAAGCACATCTCCATTGCGCCAGTCGATGGCTGCACTTGGGCCGCTACCCGCGGGCTGGGCCGCAAGAGGGGCACGAACCGACATGACCGGTCCTGGTGTAAGGCGACGGATGTAGTTAAGCACCCACAATAGATCGGCTCGACGCGGCAAAAAGAGAGCCATCTGCCAGCCGGGAGAGACCACAGCAACACAGACGAGTTCCTGACATGTCGGCACTGGGGTAAAGACGGCAGTTGGCTGCCAGATGGCTGGCCAAACAGGCATGATGGAGAAGCTCCATAAGGGCTCGGCGCTCGTAAGCTGGACCCGAACCTCCTCGATAGTACTTTCCTGGCCGATGATAACCTCTTCACTAACGTCCGTGAAAGGTGAAAGAATGCGGGCCGGGGTCCGCACATGAGCGGAGTCATGGCAAGCCCTGGAAGCGGCAGGGATACGCCAGGGGAACTTCCCAACTGGGACCGGGTCCAAATGTTGCTGTTCCAGCGGCGGTGCAACCATCGCGGACACCTGTGGAAACCCCAAGCAAAGCAAAAGCAGGGTCACCAAGGTCGGTCTGCCCAGAAGAGCGGCAGAGGCCAAAACACTCGATTGGAAGAGTCTACCTGCTAGCTGAGGGATGAAAACGTCCCCCGCCCGTGGCCACGGTACCGCAACACGATCTTGGATATCCGGGCGGAGTTGCCATCCCGAAGGAACAAGATGGGACTCTTCTCGATCGACTCCTGATGAGAGCAGAAGACGGCGGCATCGGGTCGCTGAGGGATCTAGCGGGTTGACCAGGAGCACATGAACTGCATCCTCGAGCTGCTCAACAAAGGTCACCCGATGGTCCGGAATGTGCGGAGCAGGCACCCAGCAGGTGGAAGAAGCCGGCGAGCCTTCCAGGTTGAATTTAAGCCACCGAGGCGACCAGCACGCGCCATCGGGGATCTGCACGGAGTAACTGTAACTATCTCCATAATCATCAGTACCCCAAACAGACACTTGGCCACCCTTAGTAACGACGAAGGGCATATGCCATACATTAAGGTGAGGCAGCAGCTTAAGGTCGGGGACCAGAGAGGCCTCACGAGGCCGAACATAAGGCCCGAGGGGATCAGTATCAAGCTCAAAAGTATCACCATGCCTGAGCCTGATGGTGGCGTCAGGGTAACCCAGAAGATTGCGAAGAGGGGGGCCGACAAGAAGCCGGCGAGCGGTTGGCCCATAGCGGTCCGTGATCCACTCCGTCAACTGCCGCAGGGTGGTGTATGCCGGGAAAATGCAAGCCCGGGAAGTCGCCATCGTATGCAGCACAATGGTGGCAAACCCTTTGGGGGCAAGGGGCAGAACAACAGCAGGCCGCCCAACGGCGAGGTTCCCAATGAAGAGATAGCCCCCTGCCCAGCAACCTGCATCACGGTAGACAGCCTGAATGATCTCGGCGTGAGAGGTGGCGTGCGTGACGGTAGAGAGTTCTCCCCATCCCCGAAACGGGCACATGACCTGAAACAAGCACTCACTGCGCGTGACCACACCATGAAAAGGGTGGCAGCGTTCAGGGCTCCACCGACTAACTCTAGGGCTAGGGCTACGGCTGGTGCCGGATCGGCTCGGGGATCGGGATCGGCTCCGGGCAGGGGGTGTAACCGGGTTGGGCACAGCGTGGCACCGCACACACAGAAGATGCATCAAGCAGCCCAGACCAAGCACTCGAGGGAGCCGCAAGCACCCCAGAAGCTTGAGCCCAAGCAATGCAGAAATGGCAGGGGCCCCGCCGCGTACGTCTGGCCACACCGAGTCCGCATCTCGGGCCAGAAAACCGTCGAATATGACGTCGCCATCACGCATACGCAGGGGAACGTGCGGCGCAGCAGTGGGGAGGCTCAGAACTGATATGCTGGCCGTGGTAGTGTGAAATTCGTCGGCTAGTTCCTGCCTCGACAACCCTTGCACCAAAGTGCGGCAGACAACTCCTTGTTCATCCTCGAGAAGCACGTTCACTGCCGCCCCCTCGGCGACACGTAGCAGCTGAGGTGTCCGACACGGTGTCCAAGGGGAGGGCACCCAGCAGCCAGGAAACCGGTGAGAGAAACCGCCCGAGAATGTTAGGTCAACTGGGTCCCAACGAGTGCCTTCCTCGAGCCAAGTGAAGATGGGTTGAGCCCATTCCGGAGCCCAGAGGCGCACGATGACGCGAGCATGGAAAACAATCCCACGCGTCCATAACACGTGATCCTTGAGCTCTGACTGACTACGGAGAGTGTATTCGCGGCACTCGCTGCGACTGGCCAGCACATCCAAGACATCGCCATCTCTGACAGATAAGGGCGCGGTCGGAAATTTAATCTGCCACGCGTGCTCCGCAGGGGGCACCCGAACCTGCGCGACCTCCCATCCTGTCTGATACTGCACCGTGCGGCACAGCTGGGCGTATGTGCGGGTGTCTGGAATTAGCAAGGCCCGCACAAAAGTGTTTTGGCCCGCTACAGCGCAAGACAGGCCACTGCCAACCGGAGCCCGGGGTACGAGCCAGAGTTTGTCATCGCTGAGGCACGGCCTTGTAGGGATAAAATCCGGCGCGTACCCCAGGTCAGTATATCGCGCCCACAGAGCGAGCACAGCCTCCTCCGTGCGGCACTGAAAAACACCTTGCGGCCCACTCCAAGGGCATAACAGTGTAAGTCGGCACCTGTTAGCACGACATACCAGTGATAAGGTGCGCGCCTCAGGTGCTCGCCTCCACGGGAAATGGCCAACGGCATATTGAACGTCGCGGCCGGTAACTGGCTCCGGTGCGATGAACTGGACTGCCTGTACCGACAAAAGCCCCAGGAGGAAAAAGCCCAAGCTGCCTTCGGTCCCATGTAGAGAAAGAAGAAGCCCGGCAGCCCATGCAGAGAGCGCAGGACGAAGACTATGCGAGTGCAGAGGCTCAGGAGGCGGTGGGCCGTATGGGCCAAGGTCGGCATGAACACAATCGCCGTCCCGTAACCGGGCGGCCCCATCCCTACCCCTGGAAATTGGATAAGGCTCGCGCATCCGAGCTTGCCGGCCACCAACTGACAGCCGGCAATATGGGCTGCCATAGGTAACACGCCCAATACAGCTTGGGATTAACTCGTTGCCTGCCCTGAAAAGAACGGCGACCAGAGTGGGGTCTGCGGCAGCTGGCATGAGATGGACAGCCGCCTCATTGGGCTGTGGCTGGACACAGACCAACGGTTGCCAGCCTCGGCGAGCAGAAAAATCTGCAAGTATCTCGCGAAGGTGCTGCGGAGTGTGCACAGTAGCAGACATCACCTGACATTGAGACCGAATGGTGAAGGGGTTATGTATGGTAAAAGGGCAGCCATGTGGGATGAAGGGCCGCGGGGCTGGCTCGACATCAACCTCTCCCAGACAGGCAGCGACGCGCCGCTGTATACTGGCCACGAGATCAGCAGAAAAGGGTTGGATAACCGGCTCAGTGTCCCCTCTCATGGGGGCAGAGGTGCTGGCAAGAGGCTCATTGGAAGCTCGCTGGAGCGCATTGAAGCCGTTGCGCTCACCCACCTGTATCACCTCGTTGCCAGGTGTAGGGGCCCTAACATCGACTAGATCTGGTGAACTAGGCTCAGAGGGTCCATCCCGGTCGCTATCCTCATCTTCACTGTCAATGCCATCTGCAGCGCCTCGTCCAAGCAAATGCATTAGGCACCCCACGCTGAAAGGTGAGCCGCCTTCCAACCGGGCTAGATTGACACCGAGGAGACAAACAAACACCCGCAAATGTGGCCCTGAGCTGGAGGAGCTGTCTTGACCAGTCCGCCTTCCGGACACCGAGCCCTCAAACACAGGAGCGACGGGGCTCTCTCTGCCATGGTCGGCTTGGGCAGCTGGAGCGGCGCTTGCAAGAGACTCCAACTGAGTTGCAGCGAGCTGGCAGCGCTCGACAGACTGTTCAAGCCCACCCAACAGATGCTGGAGATAAGATGCCGAAGCCTGCAACTCGTCAGTGGTCGAAGGAAGGACCTGAGTACAAAGCCTGCCTCGACTCGGGTCCCGGATCGCCTCATCGTCACGTGGTCCCCGACAGATATTATACTCAAACTGTGGAATCCAGGGGATATCGACTGGGGTGTCCCAAACGTTGGTAGACCCGCTGGCGCCATGCTGGTCACCCATTCGGACAAGGTGTACAATGGTGGCATGAGGCGGTGCCACAAGCGAAGTCCCATAGCCAAACACCCTACCATTATGTAAAACCCCAAAGTAACCACGACGGAAACCGTCGATCCCAAAGGCTTCAGAGAGTTCCTGCCCCAGCCGGGCCCAGTCAACGTTGCCGGGCACGGAGCAGAAAACAGTGCCACGGCCTCGGTAGTGCATAAGTAAGAAAATATACGGCGGATTGACCCCAGTGGGGTAATGCAATATGTGCGCTGCATCCCCGCAAATTTGCGGAAGGCTCCGCGCAAAGACTCCGTCACGACGAATCCCTCGGTTGGTGCTCACAACCGCGGCGGCAAGCAGGTCCGGGTCAGGCGTCTCGGCAAAGGGAAGCTCAACTGGTGCGGCCAAAGTGTGAGTCCAGATGCGCATAACAACAGGGGTAGCCGGCGGATCTTGCCATCCCGCACGAGCTCGGGGCACAATGACTTGGCTCGATTGCATGCCATGCGCAACAGGCACCAAAGCGAGCCACATCCAAAGTGCAGGCACGCCTTTATATCCCCAGCTAACAACCGTTCCTACGGCAATTTCAGCCAGAACTAAACCTGAGGCAGCAAGATGACCACATACTCGAGTGAGCGGCGTAGCAACCGAGCCTCGTGCGCCTTGGGGCAGTCGGTTCATCGGCGCCACCTCAGGAGTCGTCGCAAGACTAGCAACCTGCCCATGCGAGTTTATAGTGACAACGGCCCTGGCAGTGTCCTGAAACCATAAAGAGACAGGACGGAGAAGCTCCCGGGATAACCCGTCGCGGATAATCCACCATCGAGCACCATCAGACGGCACAGAGAGGAGGTCAAGAACAGTGGCTTGGGTGTCATGCGCAACGTGCAACACATGCCGAGCTGGGTCATGTCCGGCAGCAAGAATCCGAGCTCGAAGAAGGGCGGCAGGCGCATCACGAGGCAACTCGAAAGAAACGGGGCCCTGGAAAGGCTTCCAGACATGTACCTGCACAGTAGGCATCGGGGCATGTCGAGCAAAGTACGGCGCCAGGTCTTCAGGGTTCACAGCAAAATGCGTGTTCTGGCAAGAGAGCTCATGACACCAAGCAACCGTGCAGGTCTGAGTGGAGTCATATATTTCCGAGGCTAACGTGTCAGAGGTTCGGACAGCGAAGGCTCCAAAGTGGAGACTGACGCCCAGGAGAACAAGATGGCTGAGGGTCGTAGGCCTGAGGCCGAGCGCGAACACCAGCGGGCTTGCAAACTGAAAGATCGGGCGACAGCACGGCCTTTCCGGGGGAGGGGAGCCCGGAGGACTAACCCAGAATCTCTCGGTGGAGGCAGGAGGGGCCGGGTCGGTCGCAGGTAAACACAGATCGCTGCCCTCGTGCATGATGTGCCCGCATTGACCAGACAAGGAGCTAACGTCGGCTGGCCAAGTCCAGACCTCGGCGGCTCCATGTATACTGGTGCCCGGCAGGTCCCAATACGTCATGCCTGCGACTTCCAGAATCTCGTCCCACCTGAGAAGAGGGGAGCATGCAGCACGCACCCAATTACCAACACGCAGCGCCCAAATGTGCCTGCCGGCTACGCAAGGAAGTGTGCATCTCACGTGCATATGTGGGCAGTTGAGGTGGAAGAGAGTGCCCTCAGACCCGTATCGTTCATCAAAGGAGCAGCCCGCAGCGCGTCGAGGAACGGGCAGAGCGGCAGAGAACAGAGGGGATGCATGCATGGGCCAGTATAACGCTCCTGTCTGAGTGGAAGCATCTTGGGCATGACCCGCAGGCTCAGGGCGGCTCCAGTGCAGGCCCAAGTGACCGGACGACGCTACCAAATCATAAGTGGGCATGTCGGCAGGGTGCGGGGGGCGCCATCCCGTACTTAGGGCCCGACCAACATCTAGACCCAGAACAGTATGCTGCACAACTTGGCTGCCGGAAGAGGGACCAGCCTCAGATGAGCCACAAGCTAAGCAGACCGAGCCACGCTCCAACACATCATTCCAAAAAGCCGAGGCCGGCCGCCACGGGTCCCGTAATGCATCACAGTTGATAGGGGTGTGCTCGTCAGAGTCAACAGTAACCAAAACCCGGCCGCAGTAGGCGGTTCCGACATCAACCAGGGCTGCCACAATAGTTGGTCGACCACGGCGAGGCAGGCAGAAAACATGCTTGAGCAAGGGATGTGGGATTTGGTGCAGCCTGACACCTAGACACCTTTGCCTTCCAAGCCACTGTAAGAGAGCACGTTCAAGCGCCCAAACAGACGCGTATCGCGGCACAATCAAGCAGAACAACCCGAAGTCGACAGCAGTGATATACACAGCGCGGGTATCAGTGGAGAGTGTCGGGCTAAGAGGCAAGCAGGGCAAGGTAATATCCGCCTGGTGGGCATCAACATCAGCGAACACCTTAACTACATCCCCATGTCTTAAAGGCATCTGAACAGCATCGCCAAGCCTAAAGGCGTGTGCAGGCAGAAGAGCCTGGAGTGCAGCAAGAATGTCGGTACCAGGCTGTCGACGGCCTACATCCAGACACAGCATGTCCTTACCAGTGTCGACCACAACTGTAACAACAGCCGAGTCGCGCGAGGCAACAACCATATGAACACATCGGTCCATGGGCTGGGCACTAGAGGAAGAAGGGAGCCTCGGTTAAGGGTGGCTCTGACCTCTAGCAGCCGTTCCTTATAGGTCCGGGAGGGAAGGTCGCCCGGAACAGCGAAGCACAGCCTGTCCCCGGGACTCCAGGCACAGAAGCGATAAGCGGTACGAGCGGAGCCGAGCTGTGTGGGTACCAACCGCTCTCTAGCGTCTAGGAACTCAAGGCTGGCAGCAAGTGCCGCATGTTCCTGCACACTACCGAGATCGGGGAACTGACCGACATCGGCCCATGTCGTGTGTATGCGATCAGAAGTGCTGCGTGTGGTATCGGAGGGCAGTTGGACAGCAGAAGCTTCATGACACACAAGCCACGGGCTGGCTAGCCAGGCAGTGAGGAAAGATGCGCAACCCCAATCGTCCGCAAGCCAAACAGCAACTCCGAACCCGCTGAGACTAGCAAAGGCAGGATGCGTAAAAGCTAAAACAAGGCCAAGACTAATCCAACCCCTAACCCATCTACGGGAACCAGAAGATTCGCTATCGGTCGCTGCAATCTCTTCGGTCACCTCCGAAGTATGAAGGCCAGCTTCGGCGTTGTGCAGATGAGGGTCCCTGTAACCTGCAGCCGCGTGCGATCGGCGCCGGAGCACAACAATCGGAGCCGGCGCTGCAGCAGTTAGGGAGGCAAAGGGGTCGACCACGTGCTCACGATGCATCACTTGGAGTAGCCCCTGAGCGAGGTTGGCCGCAAGGGGCGAGGCTGGGTCAGGATCCCCATGGCAAGCAACTGCACGAGAGATACGCTCAGCGGGTGTAGCACCAACCGGCACCTGAACAACGTACACACCGCCACCTGAAGGACGCAGGTCAACCACACCCATAATGTCGCCATCATCACAGTATGCAGCCACAAACTGGATGGCAGGCATGCGATCGAGTGGTGGAAGAAGGCGAGCAAAGCACAACCGGCCGCGAGGCTGAATCTGAAGGTCAGCCGCAACAGCATCCAAAGCGGCAGACCTCAATGTCAAGTGATCAGCGTACGAAGGCACACAGGTATAGGTGTGTCCATGTTGGTGGAGGACAACAGCATTTGCGCCGCTAAGGTCGTGGTAAGCCAGCTCTCCCACAGAAGGCAGGGACAAACTAGTGCTGAATCGGTCCTCGAGAGTGGCTGGGCGCTCCTCAACGTCATCAGAGCCAACTGGCGAGACAGCTGCCTGATTCATCGGCCACACCTGAAAGGCATCGCCGTAGGGTAATAGAAGAAGCAACGCGGAGGGGTGAAACCACCCCTGACTCGTACGACAAAGGAACACCGGGTGTGGCCCTAACATTTGTTGCTGAATGGCATGCTGAGCAATTTCACCGCACGAGGTGCAACGGTTCGCCACAAAAAGCCCAATGCGACCCCCAAGCGGTCGGAGGTCGACTGGGACCTGGACGTAGTCCCACGACAAGGCATGCGGCACCAGTACATATTGCTCGGGTGGAAGCGATGGGAGGGCCTCAACTTGTCTGCGCAGGAACCATTCCGAATCCGAAAGACCATACACGGAACAGACCATACGACTCAGCAGGGTGCCGTGTGTCCTATCATCCGATAGCAAGACAGTCGGCTGCACATCACCTTGCGATCTATAGACACAGATGGTCCTAAGTGCTCGGGGCCCCGCTCTGAGGATGGGCTCAACGATAGGGGTGCCGGGCGTACGTACCGGTTGAAGGGCCTGCACTCCGCTGACAGGCTGAACGTTACTGGTAGTGAAGACCGGTTGACCCTGAATGGACCCCTGCTGCCAAATCTGAACTCCCTGACATGGCCAAAGGCAAAGCCAAATGAGGAACCCAGCCTTGACCTGAGAAGGAGGTTTGGGACCTACGGAGGGTCGAAATCCAGTGCAGACACGCGGCCGTGGCGGCCTGGAGTCACAAGCACAAGACTGAAGCCCGACAATGGCGTTGCCTCCCCTCAAGCTGTACATGAAGCTGTGTAACCACTCATAGAGTATGTACAGCAGAGGTACACAACCCGGAAGCTTCCAGGGCGGAAAATAAGGGGCACAAAGCTTTACAGGCCTGCGAGCAATCGAAAGAATGCCAGCCATCACATACCCAGTCCGCAAGGAAGAGGCACTCAGGACCAAAAGGCACCAGGAAAGACAGAACATCACATCAGTTCCTCGATGCCATCGTCGATAGCCTCTATGTACTCTGGACAACCTGGGCCTAGAAGGGCACGAGCCACTGTGGATTCGCTGGGGGTGGCCCGAAGATGTCCACGGAGAAGCGTAGGATGCTCGACAATCGCAGAAGGGAAAAGCCATTCCTGAGCTGTCGATGGTGCGAACTCGAACGGGTCGAAGAGGTTTCCCAGTGAGGCCTGTGCCAGTCCCAGGATTCCTTGCCTGATGCCGGGGAGGGCACTGGGGCACTGTCTCACATGATTGAGAACCATTCGAAGCCGCTGGACCAATTGCGGTAGTCTGGACAAATCGCCAGAAGTTACAACAATACCCAGCTCGCTCCAGACCTCCTCGGAGGCGGCTGCAAGACCTTGCCCGTCGCATTGGTCCTGCAGGGGCAATACCGCATCCTGCTGTGCATCCCTCGCCATATCGCCTATGAGTTCTGCGCCATGCTCTGCCATGTGAACAGCCACCTGCATCCAGGCTTCCTGCCAGGACGGGAGCCCATCTGTAGCTGGGCCAACCTCCACAGGGTTCTGTGGGACTCGCCTCGTCATCTCTGGGGTCAGGCCTGTAGCAGTCCTTGGCCATGGTGGCGCCTCCGATGTGTCCCGGCGGGGACTCTTGGAGGGGCGGTCGACAGCAATGCCTCCTCGCTTCCTCCACCTTGAAGGTCGAGCGGAGCCAACGTCTCCAGCAGCTCCAAGGTCGCGAGGGGGATGGCCACCAAAACTCAACTCGGAGCCACCGTCTGCATTGACTGAGCGAAGTAACGGTCGGCTGTCCACATCCACGGGCTCTGAGCCAAGTGCTGAGAGCTCGCCAAGCAAGGGAGCGGACGGGGAAGACCCACTTGGCTGCGCAGTCATAAAGCTGGTGCCGGTGTCCAACAAAGGAGGAACATTGCCCGCAGAACCACTTTGCATGGGAACGGTGCCAACCGCGCGAATCATCGCAGCTACCCGTAGGACTTCGTTTTCCTGGGGCGGTTGCCAAACAGCCCCCAATGCCGCCGTGGCCTGCGCTATTTGATCCGAAGTGGCCAGGGAAGCCTGTGCTTCTTGAGAAACACCGAGCTCTTGGATAGCCGCCACCAGATCTTCGTCCAGTTTGCTGCTGATAGCCCGAACACGGTGAACCAAGCCTTGCATGTGCCCCGCAATCTGGATCAACCAAAGGCTGAGGGCCTCCGCCAACTCGACTTTGGCTTTCATATTCCCGGAAATGCGTTTGGACAGGACCCTCATCACATTTGCACGGCGCTGAGCTCTTTGCTCGGCAGTGCCGTCTCCTTCCAGCCCAATATTTGACTTCCACAGGTCCTGAGTGGAGCGGGAAGTGATCGATTGGAGGGCCGTTGTCAGCGCCGGCGGCAGTCCAAATTCGATCTGTGACTGCTGAGCTTCGCCGCCACCTTTGCTGCCCTTCCCTGCTGCTTTCTTGGGAGCTTTGGGTGGCATATGTCCGTGATGGCCGGCAAGTAGTTGTCGGTCTGCTGCTGTACCGCGACCTTGGTGGCAGCGGAGTCTGGCTTTCCTGCGGGCTCGCCTTTGTCGGCGATGCCAGCTGGGGCTTCCCGCCCTCTTGGTAATCGCGAGGTGGCTGGCCAATCCAAATCAACCAGAATCCCACCAAGGAAAGTAGTGCCACCAGCCTGTAAGGTTTCTGGTGTAACATGCGCCTCGAAGGCACGGTGGTTGACGGCTTATCAAAAAGCAGCGTCACCAAAAACAGGGAGCGCTCCCAGTTGCCGCACCTCAGAGAAGGATATGGCGTCGCCTGCTTCCGCGCAGGCTGGGGTTGGGAATACACGGAGGACAGGGGCCACGCCACAGGCGATACCTTAGTCCTAGCCGTGCTCGAGCCGCAACGCCTTCACCAAAATTCCCAAAATCCTAAAA
>CAJNJA010006195.1:0-17099 GCA_905231915.1 Symbiodinium necroappetens
AGGAGTACACGGAGGCCCGCCGGGGAAGACTTCGGTTTAGGGTTTAGGGTTTAGGGGTTTAGGGTTTAGGGTTTAGGGGTTTAGGGTTTAGGGTTTAGGGGTTTAGGGGTTTAGGGTTTAGGGGTGCAGAGTTTTGAAGTTGGGGTAGTTCTCTAAATCAGGGACCCTTCTAGGGTTTCTTGAGGGTTTCTAGAAGGGTTTAGGGTTTAGGGTTGGGGTGGTTCTCTAAATTAGGGACCCCTTTTAAGGGTTCCTTGCGTGTCTACAAAATTACCCTACATGGGCAGTTCTCTAAATTTGGGTCCCTTTTAGGGGTCCTTGGGTGTCTACAAGGGTACCACATGGGCAGTTCTCTAAATTTGGGTCCCTCTTAGGGTCCTTGTCTATAAGGGTGTCGTACCACTTGGGGGACCTATAAAGGGACCGTAATTTAGAGATCTCCCACCGTTCGTCTGGCAGGCGCGGAAGGTTTAGGCCCTGAACCCTAGACCCTAAGCCCAAAACTACAAGTGACGAACGACCACCAGGGTGCTGAGAGACCTCAGACCCTACGCTTGAAGCCCATGCCCCAAAGCCCCAAAAGGCCTAAACCCCAAATCCGAAACCCTAAATCCTAAACCCTAAATCCTAAAGCCCCAACATCCCAAGAGCCATTGCTCTAGGCCTTCAGGCGGCGGAGAGCGGAACATGCAAAGGCCTGCCGCGTGGGGTTCGGGATTTCGCGCGAAGGCGTTTTGGGCTTGGTGCCTCGCAAGACAAACAGAAACTAAACCTTAAACCTTTAACCCTAACCCCTAAACCCTAAACCCTAAACCCCTAAACCTCTAAACCTCTAAACCCTAAACCCCTAAACCCTAAACCCTAATTTCAGGGAGTTTTTTTTTTGAAGCCCTCGGAGGTCCTTGATGAAGACTGTCAAGCCAGCACTAGAACACCCACCATATGGGACTTTCCGAAAATTAAGGTACCTTATTTTGGGGTCCTTATAATCAGGATCTTACCATTTAGGGTACTATATTAGGGTCCCCTATTTTCGGAAACCCCCATATAAAGCATTGTAGCATGTTCACACTCCGTAGAGCTTTGCAAAGCGCCTTATGACGTACTGCGTAACACCCCTCCATAGAAGCCGGTTTTCAACGCCGAAGAAGGTTTCTCAAATTCGATTCTGTGGCTTTGTGTCGGTTTTGGGTTGTTGCTTGACTAGATGAGGACATCCAGCTTCTCGGGACATTGCATTGCCAGCTTCCAGGCGTCCCGGTTTAGGCTTTGCAGTGTTTAAGGCTTTGGGTTTGGGAAGCTGCAGTTCGAACCTCCGTGAGATCTGGTTAAGCCTCATGAGACCTTTAAACGAACTCCGTAAGCCTACTAAACCATACAAAAGCCTAATCCCTAAAGCCTGAACCCTAAGCCCTAAAGCTTGAACCCCTAAACCCTAAAGCCTGAGCCCTGAGCCCTAAACCCTGAAGCTTAAGCCCCAAACCAGCAGCAGAAGCCCCGAGTAGCCCTTTGCTTCGAGGCCCTGAGAGAAGCCGAGGCGAAGGGAGAGGACGGGACCGCTATTTTCAAATACGGGAGTCTCCGAAAATTAGGGGTACCCTTTTTGGAGGTCCTTTATAAGAAGGATCGTCCTACTTTTTAGGGGTGCTCTATATTAGGGTCCCCTAGTTTCGGAAACCCCCATATCGTTTCTTTACTACTTGGTGTTCGGGGCTTCGGGCTTACATAGGGTGAGCGTGCTTTTGCTGTTAGCTTCGGTGGAGTGGGGGGTGTAGTGAGTTGATGTTGAGCGTTCAGTGGTTTGGGGCTTCAGGGTCTCTGGGGGTGAAGGTTTTGGGGTCTGGGGATTGAGGCTCAAACGGAGGTTACGCTACCGACTGGCTCAAAGAAGGGTTTCGGTTGCCCTAAACCCTAAAGCCTAAGCCCGGATGTTAGGTCTGCAGCTTCAGGTTTAAAGGTTAAGCATATAGTATGAGGGTTTAGGGTTTAGGGTTTGGGGTTTGGTTTTCGGGCCTTGGGTTTGGGGCCTTGCAAAAGCTCAACCCTAATTCCCTAAACCCCAAGCCCCAAACCCAAAGCCCTGAACCCTAAACACACCCAAACCTAAAACCCTAAACCCTAAAACGCCAAAGCCCAAACCCAAAACCCAAAACCCTAAACCCTAAACGCCAAAGCCCAACCTGAAACCCAAGAAGCCTTAACGCCTAACTTTAAGGCTCGAAGCCCGAAAAGCTCAAGGACCTAAGAAAGAGGAGACAGAAAGAGTCGGAGGTGTCGATTCAGGAGGCTGCCCGATTTTTGGAGTTTCGGGTGTAGGGTTGCAAGGGTTTAGGGTTTCGTTTAGGGTTTCGGGTTTAGGGTTTAGGAAAGCCATCAGGTCCTTTATTGGGGGTCCTTCAGGGGGTCTTCAACCTCAAAGTGGGAAGGGGGGTGGCAATGGGAAGAGGGGTCGGGATAATTAGTGAATCTTTCGTCGTCCGGGACTTGTTAAAGTACAGCAGTCCCCAAGACCCGATTCTAACTCTGACAAAGGCCCCTGCAGTGTTAGGATGTTCGGTTTTTGGGGGCATGGAGGCTTCAGGCTCGCAGTTCAGCGGTTGTACGAAATAGGGTTCGATGTGCTTTTTGTTGTTCTGGCACAACAAGGGGGTGCTACGGTTGATGAGAATAATTCCTGCATTACCCAGAAGAAGGAAGATACCAAAATTCCCATAGTGTAGGGCCCTTAAGGTAATGCAAAGGCTTTTTATCATCAACCCTAAACCCTAAACCCTAAACCCTAAACCTTAAACCCTAAACCCTAAACCCTAAACCCCAGTAGAGGGGCCCTTTCGGGCTTGGCCCTGAGGATCTAGGCTTTGACGTACGTGTGAGGCCGGCAAGCCGGACTCTCTTTTTACCCTAAACCCTATACCCCGATCGGTTTAGGATTTAGGGTTTAGGGTTTAGGGCCCTAAACCCTGAACCCTAAACCACAAGGCTTTGTCCCCTAACTCCCCTCATGGTTGCCGTGTGCCTTCTGCGTGCCCCCCCCCCCGCCCCCCCGCCACACAAACAGTAATGTTCATTGATCATCGCAGTCCTTGCACCGCTTCTCTATCACCAGGAACTGCATCAGGAACGGCCTCGACCCAAAAGAAGTCGTAGGGTTCAGGATTTGAATTCAAGGTTTAGGTTTTGGGAATTCTGCTGTCGAAGGTAGGAGAGCTGAAAGGGCTTCTTCGCGGATCGAAGGGGGCTTCGTAGGCAGCATGTAATGTCGGTCTTCTCTAATTAGGCTGGTGACACTCTACGAACTAAGTCGCCTGAGCCGGTTCTCAACCCCAAATCCCACGCCCTACAGGTTTAGGGTTTAGGGTTTCGGGATGTATACCATCAAACTGCTGTCCCACTAAACCCTAAACCTTTAATCCCAAACTTCTGTCCCGGAGGTGGAGGAGCCTGTCTCAGATGATGACATGGTGGTGATGGGGCGGGCCACAAAGGCCATAAAGAGCTCTATAAGTGCTGCGGTGTAGGGTTTCAAGGGTTTATCGCAGGATGCATCAGAAGCCCGTCTTGTGCCGTCTGGATCCCTCAGCGGCCTTATGTACCAGCGACATTCCACAGGCTGTCACCACACATCATCGGGTCTGAATATTTAAGAACTTCCCCGCTGCAGTCCCGACTCAACCAAAAGTGTAATATCTCCCAAAAGCCTGCTGCAATGATAAACGGCCCATGTTCTAAACTTCTAAAAACCCTTAAAGTGTAGACCTTATAGAACCAATTCCAACCATCAAGGCAGGAGGAATTCGCGGCACAGACCACCCGACTCGACAGCTTATATGAACGCAATTAAGGCCTTCAAATCTTAAGTAGGCCATAAGCAGGGTTTAGTGTTTGGGGTTTAGGGTAGGGTTATAGTTGGGGTAACTCCATTCAAGGTACTTATAACTCCTTATCACCTACTTGCTGCAGTCCCTGGGCCACTAAGTAAACCGCAGGGTGTTGGGTGTTGGAGGTTCGGGTTTACGGACGAAGCCCCGAGCCCAAGCCAAAATCTAATTCCCAGCTTCCAAATTCCTACACCACATTTTAGGATTTAGGTTTTTGGGTTTAGGGTTTACTCCCGAATCCCATCTCTTTGCCCCCAAGCAGGAGGATTGCGAGGATCTAAGCAAGCTACTCGCGGAGATGAAGGAAAAAGGCATCGATGCTCTGGGAACATGTCCTTCCGACGCATGGGTCGGGGCCTCAGGGAGGCTTGTCGGATTCTCGGTTTAGGGTTTAGGGCATAGGGTTTACGGCGTGGGGTCTATTCAGGATCAATGAGTTGGTGATCTAGCCCCGCTGCTTATTTTGATTAAAACCATCTTGGTTGTTAGTGGAGTTCTTAAAGCTAGCCACGTCCCCACATTAACAGTTGGGGGGGGAGTTCAATTCTTTCGGAGCGTTTGTGTGCTGCTTCTTCTAGGTCTGTTGTGGCGTCGAGTGCTTTCCAGAGGCTCTCTGCCATTGCACTGATTCACAAGGTTTAGGGTTTAGGGTTTAGGGAAGTTTGCC
This sequence comes from Symbiodinium necroappetens, assembly GCA_905231915.1. NCBI lineage: Eukaryota > Dinophyceae > Suessiales > Symbiodiniaceae > Symbiodinium > Symbiodinium necroappetens. Next base: position 4,546 of record CAJNJA010006195.1, read on the forward strand.
ATCTGTTTGGACATGATTTGGGCGTCGGGCTTCAGGTGCAGATCAATGGCACGGCTTGAAGTCCTAAACCCTCCTAAACCCTAGACCCTAAACCCTAGACCCTACAGGCCCTAAACCCAAAACCCTAAACCCTACATCCCAGGCCCTAAACCCTAGACCCTAAACCCTAAAATCCCAGGCCCTTAACCCTACACCCTAAACCCTAAAAAGGCCCTAAACCCTAGACCCTAAACCCTAAATCCCAGGCCCTAAACCCTAGACCCTACAGGCCCTAAGCCCAAAACCCTAAACCCTAAACCCCAGGCCCTTAAACCCTGGACCCTAAACCCTAAACCCCAGGCCCTAAACCCTAGACCCTAAACCCTAAACCCCAGGCCCCAAACCCTAGACCCTAAACCCCCATCATCTCCAGGAGTTGAAGACTCATCGAGAAGTTGTCCTGGCGGCAGTCCAGAAAAAGGGTGAGCACCTGGGCTGCTCTGGTTGAGAAACTTTTCGGGTTTAGGGCTTAGAGTTTCTGCTTCTAAGTTAGTTCTCTAGATTAGGGTCCCCTTTTTGGGTCCTTATTACAAGGCGCCGTAATCCTGTACGGGACCCCCAGAAGGACCCTGGTTTAGAGAACTAACCATATGCTGCACAGCGACGTGCACTCCTCGTCAAGGTAACTCAAAAAAGTACCTTAAGAAGAACCCAGGTACCTGAAGCACGCGCCCAAGAAGCTGAAGGGTGATCGTCACATCGTTTTGGCGGCAGTAAAGCAGAATGGTGATGCCTTAGAGTTCGCCGCCCCGAAGCTCAAGAAGGAACGCGAAATTGTCTTAGCAGCGGTTCAGGAGAGGGGCCCTGCCTTGCGCTTCGCCGCCGAAGAGCTGAAGGAGGATCGCAGCATTGTCTTGGCCGCAGTCACCCAGAACGGCAATGCTTTGCTCTTCGCCGCCAAGAAGCTTCACAAGGATCACAGCATCTGGCGCGTTGCACATCGTGCCGAAAGCGAGAAAGCGAATGCGCTGGCGGCTGTCCAGTCCGACGGGAAAGCCTTGCAGCACACGAAACGCGATCTTCGAAGAAACTAGGTTCCTCAGAAGTACCCTTTTGTCCTTTTTCTTGTTGGGTTCCCCCTGAACCCCAAATCCCAAGCCCTAGACCCCAAAACCTAAACGCCCAACCATAAACCCTAAGCCCTTAACCCTAAATACCCATGGCAACCTAGGAAACCACGACATCGTCTTCGCCGCCGTCAGCCACTGTGGCCTTGCCTTAGAGTTCGCCTCCGAGGAGCTCAAGAGGGACCGCAGCATCGTTCTGGCGGCGGTGAGACAGGACCTAGGGTTTAGCGGAATTTAGGGGTTTAGGGTTCAGGGTTTAAAGGGTTTAGGGGTTTAGGGTTTAGGGGTTTAGGGTTTACGGATCAGGGGGTGAGGGGTTTAGGGGATTTGGAGGTTTAGAGGGGTTTAGGGGAGCAGTCGGGCAGGACCGGGATCTTCCTAGGAACGGTGTCTTCTTCTTCTTCTTAGTTGTACTATTGCAATTTCAGTATAAGCCCGACGAGGTTCTTAACACCCGAATTCCGTGTGGCTTTAGGCTTTAGGGCTTCAGGGCTTTTGGGGCTCGGGGTAGGAATCTCGCTGTCGAAAGGATGGTCATGCCCTGCACTTCGCTGCAAAAGAGCTTCTCGGAGATCGGGACATTGTGCTGACGGCCGTAAAGCAGAAAGGCACGGCGCCTGTGAAGAAACGGGGTTTGGGGTTTAGGGGCTCAGGGTTTTGTTATATAATACTAAAATCATTACTATAGATGTTTTTGTGTAAATCGTTTGATTTCTAGCAGCTTACATGAAGTTCCCCAAACCTCAACACCCTTCCAAACACCTCGAACAAGCCCATTGAGACCTGTAAAGCCCTTATCGTGAAGTTCTTCGACACCCTGAACCCTAAACCCAAACCCCTAAACCCGAAACCCTAAACCGTAAACCCTATAAGAATTCGAGAGGCGTTGCTTTGCGGCACGCCCGGAGCGAGCAGAAGTGCGATCGAGGAATCGTCTGGGCTGCATGCCGACAGGACCAGGGATGTCCTTCCAAAAGCGACTCTTGCGGTTTTGGGTTCAGGGGTTTAGGGCTTAGGCTTTAGGGTTAGGGGTTTAGGGTTTAGGGTTAGGGGCTTTGGGTTTTGGGTTCGTTATTCTAACTACACCATAAGGGAGCCGAGAACCCTATTCTAGTTATTCAGGCCCCTACATTAACTCCCTATCCTAAACCCTAAACCCTAAGCTGAGCATGGCTGCAAAATGGAGGTGTGAAACCAACGTCCATTTCAGGGGCGTGGCTCAGAAATGAGGTGTTAATGGAACATGGAGACCGCATCATATATTTTTCAGGAGGTGTTAGCGAGGAGGCATTCGGCCACAGACAGGATAGTGGGTAGCGGTTAGCGACGATGAATGGGAAGCCTGGCTTGTGAGCCGTGACCAGAGTGTCCCTCCTGCCCCCTTTCCCCTCTTATGGGGAGGTTGCAAAATGGACGCAGGATTGAACATCCATGTCTGGGGCTGTCTGAAAATGGATGTGAAATGCACGTGCAATAGACGTCCATTTCCGGACCCCACCCAACATCCATTTTACATCCATTCTCCAAGGCAAAATGGATGTAAAATGGATGTTCCTCCATTTTCCGACCGCCCGCCCAGCATCCATTTTACACCAGTTTTCCGAGACAAAGTGGATGTACAATGAATGTTCCTGTATGGATGTTGATTTCCGGCCCCTTGGGAAACATGGATGTAAAATGGATGTGGCTTTCATACCTCCCCGGAAACTGGATGCCCAACTGGATGTGGCTTTCGCACTTCCCCAGGCCAAAATGAGCTGCTTTGTTTGGGTTTGGGGCGATGTATGCCTATTCAAGGCGGAAATAATTGCCTGGCGTTGCAGGCCCGTTCATGCGAAACCCACAGTTTGCAACGACCGACACGCAAACAAGGGAACACCGTGGCCACATTCAGTTTGCACCCCAGTTCCAGTTCACAGTGTTAATGGATGTTCGTTTAGGGTTCATTTCCTAAACCCTAAACCCATTATCCTAAACCCTAAACCCGAAACCAGCAACAGCAGAAAAAGCCACGATCCTTTATTGGGCAGCCCTGGGGAGGACGGGATGGCCTTGCGGTTCGCGGACCTCGCGCTTCGGAGCCCTTGCGTGTTTCTGGAGTTCAGGGCTTTAGGCCTAGTTTAGGGTTTGGGGTTTTAGAGTTCAGGGCTTTAGGGTTTGGGTTTTTTGGCGTTTGGGGTTTTAGGGTTTGGGGTTTTAGGGTTCAGGGCTTTAGAACTTTAGGGTTTAGGCCGTTCCGGAAGACAAGTCTCAGAGTGTAGCACAGCATGTTCGTGAGAAGACCGAACCCCTCCTCAAACCTCAAGCCCAGAGAGCCCAAAACCCCTTAGTTTTAATCAAGGAGGAATCTACCTTAAACCATACATATTGAGGTCCCTCTAATTTAAATATATTCCCTAATTAAGGGGGTGTTGGGCTCCCTGGGTCCACACCAGAAGCATACCATGAGGACCAGCAAGTCGCGACCACCATCACATGCGCAGGGGCCTGAACTGCTTGGAAAACACAAGTTGCCATCTGTTTTCTCCAGCATGTATGCCATGTTACCACCCGCGGATCAGTCAGATAACGACAAGGACTGGGAGACCACCAGGACCAAAGACCAGCAAGTGACCACTGCAAAAACCAGGAGGCCGCGAACAGACCATGAATCCACCCAGAGAACCGGATACTCTTTAATTCAGGAATATTCCTTAAATCATAATATTAAGCCCTTATATTTTAAGGTATATTCCTTAAACCACCGGGCCACACCGGGACCCCTTTTGGGACCGGAGACCTGAGTTGCAGCATTTGCTGTGAATGAGACGGCGTGGGGGAAACCTCAATCGACACTGTCTCTCATGGTGTTGCTTACCACACTGTATGTGTATTTATATACAGTTCTAAATAAATAAATAAATGTATGTATATATATATGCACACATACATTTGTGTATGTATATACACATACACATACACATACACATACACACGCACACACACATATATATATATAATTTACATATACTGTCAGACAGACATACATACATATACATGTACGTAGGTGCGTACGTACGTACATACCTGCATACATATGCCTAAAACCCTTAAGAGGGTCCAAAAGTAGCCCAGGAAAGACCATGCCTTTGTCCTGTCCGTTGTGGAGCGCGAGGGCTTTGCACTGGAGTTCGTCGCCGAAGAGAGAAGAAGGGATCCTAGGTTACCCAATGTTTTTTGTTTTGCAGAAATTGGTCTTCGGGCTCTGCTATTTGCGGGTTTGGGCTGTAGAGGGTTTGTGGGTGTTTAGTTTAGGTTAGGAAGAAAATAGGGCTTGAGAATCCGCGCCGGGGGGGCGAAGGGGAATCTTGCTTGGGCAAAGGTCTACTAACTGCAGAAACCTTGCATCCTAAACCCCAAACCCACAAGCTTAAACTCTAAACGCAGAGCCACTGAAAAACCCTAGGATCGCGACATCGTCCTGATGGCCGTCCAGAAGAAGGGTGATGCCCTGGAATTTGCGCCTCAGGAGCTGAGCCTAAGGGTTTACTATAGGGGCCTTAACAGTTAGAATAGGGTTTTGTGGTATATACGCTATAGATAGAATAAGGAACCCCTCAAAACCCTATTCTAGTTATTAAGGCTCCTCCATGAGTGTGCAGGGTCTTCGGTTTTGGGGTCCAGGGTGGTGACTTTCGGGGTTGAGGACGGCCACCCTGAACCCCTGAAAGTGTCTGAGCCCCTAAACTCTAAACCCTACACATCAGATGGCCTGAGCACACCTTGCACCCCTTACACGGTTTCAGCCTCTAAACCCGAAACCCTAAACCTAAACCCTAAGCCCCAAATGCTAAACCCTAAACCCTAAACCCCTAAACCGCAAACCCTGAACCCCCAAGCCTAAACCCCTAAACCCCTAAACCCCTAAACCCTAAAGCCTAAAAGTTTCGGATGCAGGGTTTAGGGCGCTCAGGAGCTAAGAGACGACAGGGAGATTGTCTTGGCGGCAGCTTGCTGGGGTTTAGTTAAAGGAAAAGGGTTTAGGGTTTCAGGTTTAGGGTTTAGGGGAAACTACAGGTGGGGAGTTTAGGGTATGTAGGGCTTCCATAAGACTTCTATACGGCATATAGACCTTCTATAAGGCTCCTATAACGGTCACGAAACACCTGAAAATGTCCTAGGTTTAGGCTTTGGGATTTCCGATTGCTGGTCTTGGGGTTTCAGAGGTTAGGGCTAAGGTTTAGGGTTTAGGGTTTAGGGATTTAGGGATTTAAGGTTGAGGGTTTAAGGGTTAGGGGTTTAGGGGTTTAGGGTTTAGGGTTTAAAGTTTAGGGGTTTGGGGGTTTAGGGTTTACGGGTTTGGGGGTTTAGGGGTTTAGGGTTTGAAGGACCTGGGAGGGCTCTCTCTGAAGAGCTCTAAAAGATAAATGGCAAGGAAGCGTGCTGGCGAGAATTCTCCTCGCTGAAGGTCCTGGACCCTAAACCTTAAACCCCTGAACCCCTAAACTCCCTAAACCCTAAACCCCTCAACCCCTGAAACCCCTAAAACCCCTAGACCCCTAAACCCCTAAACACTAAGCCCTAAGCCCTGAGCCCCAAAGCCTAAGCTCTAAACCTGAGGCAGTCAAGAAGAATGGCCATGCCTTGAAGTTTGCCAGCGAAAGGCGGGTGAAAGCCTTAACAATCCAGAAGCCAACGAGCACCAAACTTTTAAGGGTTTAGGGTTTAGTATAGCTTTTGTGTTTTTTCAGGGTTTTACGGTTTTTTAGGGTTCAGGGGTTTAGGTTTTTTTTGGGGTTTAGGCTTTCGGGTTTGGGGATTCCGCCAACAAATCCCAAAGCGCGAGACCCCTTGAACCCTTCTGCCTCAAGCCCCCAAGCCCTAAGTAACCCCGAACCCGAAAGCTGTAGGGTTTAAGGGTTTAAGGGTTTAGGGGTTTAGGGGTTTAGGGGTTTGGGGGTTTAGGGGTTTAGGGGTTTTGGGGGTTTGGGCATTTAGGGGTTTAGGGTTTAGGGGTTTGGGGATTTAGGGGCTTAGGGTTTTCGAGCTTCAAGTCTAAAGATCCAAAGCTCTAAAACTCTCGCCGCCGAGAGGCTTGCGAGGGACCGGGAGATTGTTTTGGCAGCAGTCGCGCAGGACGGCGATGCCTTGCTGTTCGCCTATGTGAACTGCGAGCATCGGATGGATCCCGATGTCGTCATAGCAGCAGTCCAGAACAAGCCTTGCAGTTTCCAGTTCGCGCCTCCGGACCTGCAAGAGAATGAGAACATCGTGCGAAAGGCGGTGATGCTGGATGGAGGTGGGGATGTATTGGAGTTCATCCCCGAGTATCTGCAGAACAAGCCCAAACTCAGAAGTACGGTGATGGACGCGATGAAGAAGATGGGCCGTGCATTGCAGTTCGCCAGCCGAAGGCATCAGAAGGATCGCGAGATTGTCTTGGCCGCTGTCTCGAATGATGGCAGCGCCTTAGAGTTCGCTGCCGGAGACTCGGTGGCACTTTGGAGAACTTTCTGATTTCCCTTCATGGTTCCTATAGAGGTACCTATTCTTAAATACTTTTAAGGGCCCCAACACTACAACCCAGGAGACTTAAAGAAGGTCAAGGACATCGTGACGGAAGCAGTGAAGCACGCAGGCTGTGCCTTGGAGTTTGCGTCACCGGAGCTTCGGAAAGATCACTTCATTGTTCTGGCAGCCGTCAGAAATGACGGTGATGCCTTGCAGTTTGCTGCGCCCGAATTCCAAGATGCTGGGTTGCTGTTAAGAAACTTAATTGGGTTACCATACTGGGCATATACAGTAAATATTGGGGTTTCTTTATTACGGAACCCTAAACCCTAAACCCTAAGCCCTAAACCCTAAGCCCTAAGCGCTAAACCCTACACCCTAAGCCCTAAACCCTAAACCCACAACCCCTAAACCCTAAACCCTAAACCTTATAAGCCCCTCAACAGCAGCCCAGGATGAGGCAGACATCGTGTTCCCAGCAGTCAAGCAGAAAGCCACGGCCTTACAGTTCGCCTCCGAAAAACTTCGCAATAACAGAGGGATCGTGGAGACAGCCGTGGCTCGGTGGCATTTAGGGTTTAGGGGGCTTAGGATTTAGGGTTTTGGGTTTAGTTTAGGGTTTAGGGTTTAGGGGTTTAGGAGTTTAGGGGTTTAGGGGTTTAGGGTTTAGGGTTTGGGGTTTAGGGTTTAGGGTTTATACAGGCTTTAGGCTTTAGGGTTTACTGGTTGAGGGTTTAGGGTTTAGGGTAGGTGGCATTTTGGGAAGCTTTCTAACTCTCCCTTGATGGTTCCTAGAGTATAGAGATTCCTATTTACCTATTCCTAAGTACCGTTTCAGGGCCCCTAAACCCTAAACCCTAAACCTACAACGCAGGTAAGGAAGCAGGGCGATTCTCTGCAGTTCGCGTCTCCGGAGCTCCAGCGAGATGAAGGCATCGTCTTACTTGCAGTTCCTGGCTCTTGTTAGGGGATGTCATTTAAATTTCCCTAGACAGGAAACCATATTATTTACTATGGATCCCCAATATGGTAACTTAAATTAAACCCCTAAACAAGAACCCAGGTTCAGCAGCAGGGTGATGCCTTGGAGTTCGCGTCCCCCGATCTTCAGAAGAACAAGAAGGTTGTCTTAGCAGCCGTAGAGCAGAACGGCAATGCCTTGCAATTCGCTTCCGCGGAGCTGCAGAAAAACGAGAGCATCGTCGAGAAAGCAGCTACTTAGTAGCCGAACGGATACACTTTTTGGTCATCCCTTATCAAACTTAAAGTGAACCCTAAACCCTAAACCCTACACTGTTTGGGCCGATGAACTCAGCAACTAAGGTTAGGCAGCACGGCCATGCTTTGCAGTTCGCTGCAGACGAGCTTCGCAAGTGCCCGAGGATGGTGAAAGTGGCAGTCACCAAAAAAGGCGAGTTTGGGGTTTTGCGGATTTAGGCTTTCTGATGCTGTGCAATAAGCCCTAAGCCTTAAACCCTGAACTGGCCCTGAACCATTGAACCCCAACCCATCACCACAAAAGGCGATGCCTTGCAATTTGCTGCTGAACAGCTGCAGAAAGACAAGGAAACTGGCTTCAAGCACAGCTTTTTTGCCCTTTTTTGTCGGGGTGCTGATGAACGGTGAAAAATCGCAAAAAGGGTACCTCATGTTTAAGGGGGCACAGTTGAACTTAGCATACAACCCCTCTACAAGCGTCTAGAGCCTTCAAAAGAAGCCCTTACGTAGGCATGTTCAGGGCATGCCTTAAGGAACTTAGGAGATTGTCGAAGCGGCAGTGCGGCAGCAGGGGGATGCTTTGCAGTTCGCTCACGACGAGCTCCGAAAGGATCTGAGGATCGTCGAAGCGGCCGTAGCAAGGACGGGTGACGCTTTACAGTTCGCCGCCGAGGATCTTTGGGAGCGTTGCGATGGGGATGAAGAGAAAAAGAAGAAGTATAGGCAGATTGTCACGAAAGCTGTGATGCAAGATGGCACAGCCTTTCAATATGCCTGCGAGTGGCTGCGAAGCGAGAGGGACTTCATTCACGACCTTGTCAAGGAAACGAAGGCAGATTGGCTGTTGAACTACGTGGCCCAGGATCTCGCAGCACAATCCGACTTCAAGCGTTTTCAAACAGAATGCAAGAAGGTAGCTGGCAAGGGCCTCGTGTTCACCTACTACAACAGCTTCGGTTGCTTTGCCAGGCCGGAAACCCAGATTTGGCTAAAAAATCGGTGTGAGCGAGGCAAGGGTTTTGTACTACATTATGTTTCAATGTGGTATATTATTTTCTATAACAGTATATATGTATATATATATAATATGTATATCATACTACATTCTATCATACTATCATCAAAAGCGTCATAGGGGCTTGACATTCGTTGTGAGGTTGTCTAGCACTGGTACTGCAGACATCTACCACGCTGAACCCCAAAACCCTAACCTCCGAAGCCTCGCTCCTCATCCCCGAACCCTACACCCTATAAGCCCTAAAGCCTGAACCCTAGAAAAGCCTAAACCCTACACCCTGAACCTCGAAACCTCATGCCCGAAAGCATCTACACCCTGGCAGGATGCGCCAGAGCTTCGATGCAACCTGCGCTTCCGTCCCGGGCGGCGAAGCCTACGACAGAGTGATGGATGAGGTAAGGAATGCGCCGCATGGTGGCTGCTCGGCAGGAAATCTGCGTCAAACTGGACCGGGATCCCAGTGTATTGGCTGTTTTCGAGATGCTCAAAGCCATATTTAAATTCTTGAGTACAGACTTAGAAGTTTTCGACGGGATGAGCTTAGCAAGCCCAAAGATTGAAGTCACGAAGCCCAAAAGACTGAAGCATTCAGGTGCAAAGCCTGAACCCCACGTGCAAAGCCTGAACCCCGCAGCCGTCAGGCGTAAGCCCCAAAACCTGAAGCACTCAGCCCTAAACCCTAAACCCTAAACCCTAAACCCGTCAGATGTAAACGCGAAGTCCTGGATCATCAAGCCTATGGCTTCCCCGAAAGTTCCAAGGACCCAATTTTGAGGGGTCCGAAGACCACACCGGAAAGGTTTTGGTGTCTCCTTGAGCCTTGAGCAATAGGGTTTATGTCCAGGGCTGAGTGGTTCAGGCGATAGAGATAACGATAACAGTACACATCATTGAAGTGGGTAGTGGTTGTAGCAGCGAGAGAGACATGGCATGACCGACTCTGTCGATGGTTTGGGCACAACAAGCCTGACTAATTTCCAATGTCGTTCCTTAGGCCTTCGGGTTCCGGGTTTAGGGTTTAGGGTGTTTAGGGTGTTTAGGATGTTTAGGGTGTAGGGCTTCGGGTTCCTTTCTATGAACTAAAGAGACCCAAGTCTATCTGCGAAGGTCCTACATAGAACCCTGAGGCCAAGCCCTTGCTCCAGAACCAATATAGAGCTCTTTGGAAGAACTTTTCGAGATGAGAAATATTCTAAGTACGAACGCCCTTTTTGCCAAGAAAGTTGTAAAGTTGTTAACACCCCCAACAAACCCCCCGGCCCCGAAGGTTCGAGACCCGGACCCGCGCAGACACTGCCACGGTGTGGTTTGGTGATGAGCTGGTCTTCGGAAACTTTGCGGACAAAGGTGACGATGGGAAGTTTCGGCCCCTTGGTGTAGGCTTTGTTTGAGGGTAGTTTAGGGTTTAGGGTTTTGGGCGTTCGGTTGTAACTCTTAGGGTGTTTATGTTTCCGGTTTGGGATTCAGGGTTTAGGATACATGGCTCTTAAAAGTTTGGGAGTTGAAGACAGCCGTACTGACCAGAGCTGATTCAGATAGTATTTCTTCCTTGACACGGTACCTGCACATACTGCAGCTGAATTGAAGCAACAGTAGTTTATACAAGAACTGACTTTTTGGTATGTCAATTGAGCCTGCCGAACAGCCTTCCTATGATCTTCATTATAGGGTAGCTAAAGGCAGGGTTGTTAGGGTGTCTGCAAAGGTTTTACCTATGGGTTCTAGACGGGCTTCAGCATGTTCTACAAGGCTTTTATCAGAGCTTTGTGCATGGAATTTAAGTTCAGTGACATGCTAACATGTCCTCAAGCCCTAAACCCTGGACCCTAGACCCTAAACCCATCAACAACTCAGCTGGACGCATCCTCCTGGAGATTGCGGCCGTGACGACCAGCCAGTTCCAGCCAGAGGAACACCGAACTGGCATCCAATGTGGAACTCCCAGGAAACTCGACCAAGTTGTTAGGGTTTAGGGTTTAAGTTTGGTTTACTGTCGGAACGGCTAGCTCAACCCTGAACCCGAAACCCTAAACCTAAAACCCGAAACCCTAAACCCGAAACCCTGAACCCGAAATCCTAAACCCGAAACCCTAAACCCCGAAATCCTAAACCCGAAGCCCTACACCCCGAAATCCTAAACCCGAAGCCCTAAACCCCGAAATCCTAAACCCGAAGCCCTAAACGCTTTTTGGGACCGAGGTCGAGTCTCGAAGTGCAAGGAGGGACCCGCGACCTGGAGAAAAGTTCAAGTGCAGCTTGCCTGGATTTAGGGATTTAGGGGTTTAGGAGTTTAGGGGTTTAGGGGTTTAGGGGTTTAGGGGTTTAGGGGTTTAGGGATTTAGGGGTTTAGGGGTTTAGGGGTTTAGGGTTGAGGGTTTAGGAGTTTAGGTTTACGTCTCAGGCTTCAGAGTGGTTTGGGCTTAGGGATCAGGCTTCCGTGTTTGGGAGATTCGTGCCTCAGGGTTTGGGATATTCAGATTTTAAGGCTTTGGCGGCTAGATTTTATAGTTTCGGATATAAGGTTCTTTCAGACCTTCTTGGGTGTATAGCTTTCGGAATCGTGCTTTGGCTTTTAGCTACTATCGCCGTTGTGACCGTCGCAGCGCATCCATGGCCCAACCATGGGTTTAGGGTTTAGGCTAAGGGATGATAGCGGAAGGTTTAATCCGTCCCGAGTTCGGCGCATCCATGTCTGCACCGTAAGTCCAGGGTCGCAACGACAGGTTGATTGCCCTGAAAACTCACACTTTCAACTTTCGTTCCCTTGCTGTACTGTTCCTCCATTTATGACCTTCGCAAAAAAGCTCTCAGCGAAACAGCACATGTACGCTTGAACGCACACGAAACCGGTTTTTCGGACAAGCGGACAAGCAATGCAACTTCAGCGCTTTCGGCCTCTCTCAACTACACTCTATATGAAATGCGTGTTTTCCGTGGCTGCATGCCTGCTCTTGGACATGTGTTTGGGTAAGCCATTCGAGTCGAGGTCGAAACAAAGCGGGCAGCCGAGGAGACAAGGAACTCCAAAGCCTAGCACCAAGCGTAGGCCTTTCTGCTCAAAACCCGATCCGCATAGGCCTGAACAGCGAGCCCTACCCCCAAACCCCTAAACCCTCAACCCCTGAACCCTAAAGCCTAAGCCCGAGGCCTTACACTCGAGATAAACAGCGAGCCCCTAAAGCCCGAAACCTAGGACCTTAGGCACAAGCGCGGCCTTTTTGATAAGTGACCAGGGATAGAAAAAGCATAAACATAGAGAAAGGGTTTAGGGTTTAGGGGTTTCCGCAACCTGCTCCCCTAAAATGATCGCACCTTCAAGCTGCTTTTCGGGCTCAGAATTTGAGGGTTTCGGGTTTAGGGTTTACCTAAACCCTAAACCTTGGCCCTAGGGTTCTGAGGCTGGTGCTGCCATTGGATTCGAGAAGTGCGGAAACACGCCCGCCTTGGAGAAGTTATCTGCTGTGCAGTGTCGAACATCTACCATCCGGAAGCTCGGCATGCTCGGCTCGACCCTGTCCTTAGAAGCCTCTAGGGTTTTGGGGTTTAGTGGTTTCGGGGTTTTTAGGGATTGTTTAGGGTTTTTTTAGGGTTTTTTAGGGTTTTTAAGGGTTTTTAAGGGTTTTTAGGGTTTTAGGGTTTTTAGGGTTTTTATTAGGGGTTTTTAGGGTTTAGGGGTTTAGGTTAAGCTGAGCCGCTGATGCCTCGAAGTGGCCTCTCCACTC
>CAJNJA010006196.1:1352-17098 GCA_905231915.1 Symbiodinium necroappetens
TACTACTACTACTACTACTCCACCTTAACCCGATAACAAACCCAAAAGCAAACACATGTCAAGAATCAGAAGCGGCCAGTGATGCTTCTCCTCTGCGAATCTCTCAAGCTCGCCACTCTCCTCCGTGTCCCACTCCCGGCCTTCCCGTGCCTCAGTCAGGACTCAAGAGAATTTCGGATGTTTTATTCGGGTGTCATGTAGGGGCCTCCATAACTAGCGTAGGGTGTTGGGGTGCATTATACGATAGCTTTCAAACGGAGAAGACTACGGCCAGGATGCAATGGCAACCCCGTGCCCCAAAACCCCAAAATCTAGAATCTAGAGGCACTAAAACCCAAGTTTGTGCCAGCTTGCAACTCGCAAGACGCCATTCAAGAGCTGCTGGCACACCTGGTCGGCATAGGGGGCGGCTCTCCAAGTAGGATTTAATAGTTCCGAGATCTACGTCCCAGCTTCTTGCATTATGTCAACCTGCCCGGAAGCAAACTCCTTGCACCTCTGAGGGTTTGCGGGAATTGGGTTCTGACAAAATAGAAACCCTGTGCGGTTTCTTGCAGCTTTTGGCGAACGCTGAATCAGAAGGCGAGGTAAGGTGGAGGCTTCCCTTCAGCTTAAAGGGCTAACGAAATACGGCTTGAGGTCAACATGTCTAGAATGCAGCATCTGGGCGTTGACGGCTCTCTTTTTGTTTATTCTGACTTCGTGACTCCTTGATACGAGAATGAGAATTCACGTCTGTACAAGCATAGCGGAACGAATTTGCTACGCTATGTGTGTAATGTAGGAGGCCTGAGTACTTGGAAACTGTATCCACTTGTGGTACCTGTACAATTGAAATATAATTACACCCCAAATCGTATCCTATACTGTCCTGTATATATATATATATATATTTATTTATTTATTTATATATATATATATATGTGAAGACAACATAAACAAATAAGTATGTATATCTATATATATATATGTGTGTGTGTACACATACAAGTCTGGCTCTGGCCGGGAACAGATCTTCGATTGCGCCTGCAAATGCAGTTGGTGCTGCGACTCCTGTGCCGGAGTTGCTGCATCCTCCTGCGCAGCCGTAACTGCATAGTACCTTCGTAGGCCGGAACGTTTTCAGGGGGCCTTGAGCGAAACAGACGAATGGATAACTGATCGTATGTGTGTATATGTACATATATACACATACATACATACATACATACATACATACATACATCCGTACATACAGACGTACATACAAACTAACAAGCAAACACACACACACACGCACACACGCACAAAAAAACACACACACACACACACAAACAACCAACCAACCAACCAGCCAACCAACCAACCAACCAAACAAACACACAAACAAACAAACACACAAACGAACAAACAAACAAAACAAACAAACAAACAAACATCCATCCATCCATCCATCCATAACATAACATAGCATTACATTACATTACATGAATACATACACACATACATACATACATACATACATACATACATACATACATACACACACACACCGACGAGATACATACACACACACACATACATGCACACAATTGTACATATGTAGATACATACATAGGCGCATACGGAACACGTCCATGTGCACATGCATGCCTGGCTGCTGCGACGATATGTGACATGTGATGCCAAGCTTCGCATGCAGAGCACCAGACCATGCAACTACCCGACCCGAAGCATTTCTCACGCTGGCAGGGGAACAGGTTCCATGGAATTGCTGTGGATTCACGGTGGCAGGGTCTGCCAAGCCGACGACGTATAAAAGCCTGAATTCCAAGCGCTGATAAAGCCCCACAACAAGCACAAGTCCGAAAGATCTAAGAAAGCTTCCGGCAAGGTCTACGCTTCAGAGGGGGTTTCGATTACAACTTACGATAAACATCTAAGGCAGGCGACGAATCCCAAGTCTACACTTGAGGCTCAAACCACTTGACTTCCCCGTAAACCTCAAAGCCGCAGAGGTTGGCTTCAGTAGAGCGCAGATATTCGGTTACCCTAAACATCCTTGGCAACCATTTTCTAGAGTTCCTGTCGAGATCCAAAAGAGTTGCGGCATGTCAGCTTTCGAACATGCAAGGCTTCGAGGTTAGGAGTCGGGGAAGCATCATGGAAGAATGTGGCGGCAGAAGCCCTCCACGGATCTTGAGCCTTTCTGTTGCAGCACCGAGGTGCATTGGCGTGCGACCGAGCGAGTCCTTTCAATGCCGCTGCATCAGTCGCTCTGGGTAGCTGCCACATAGAACGGTTTAGATGAGGTCTGATGGGGTGTACAACAGCATCTACTAAATCTGCTGTACCCCCTGGCCCTGGCCCAAAGAAATTGGGAGAGGCTTGACGGGAAAGCAGGCTGCCAGTGTGTCCAGACATGCTCAGTGCCGCCATACGTCCCAATCCACCCAATCGGTTCCTGAACCCCGGAGCCCCAAGTTTGTTCTCTCAAAGCCCTGCACACCCTTCCAACGGCAAAACTCTCAAACTGCAAAGCAGATCCCAATCTCCAAGTCCCAGATCGGGAAGCCCCAGACCTCGATCCCGTCAAAACCCCACACCATTTTGAGACCACAACAAAAGGCTCCAGGAAATTGGCTGAAGAGCTGAATCTATCAAAGACCACCCAAACCCCTGACCCCCAAATACAAAACCTTGAAGTTCAAACCCTTAAACCCGCAAAACCCTCTAGATCTGAAGCCGTAAGCATTTATACCCTGAACCCCCAAAATCCCTGCTCCTTCATCAGCACATCCGCCTTCGCCCTGATCAGGACCTTCACAGACTCCAGGGCCTCAGTGGAAAAAATGCGACCATGAATACTCTATAACCATTGTCAGTGGTATGTTTATTTTACTCTCACTAGTCTTACTGTTCGCCGTCGTTGTAGTAGTAGTAGCAGCAGCAGTAGGAGCAGCAGAAGCAGCAGTGGCGGTAGTCGTTGCCGTTGCAGTAGCCGTAGCGGCAGCCATAGCCACAGCACCAGCCGTAGTAGCAGCACCAGCAGCAAGAGCAGGAGTAGGAGTAGTCGTCGTCGTCGTCGTCGTAGTAGTAGCAGTAGTACTGTAGTAGTAGTAGTAGTAGTAGTAATAATAATAATAGTAGTAGTAGTAGTAATAAAAATAGTAGTAGTAGTAGTAGTAGCAGTAGTAGTAGTAGTAGTACTACTACTACTACTACTACTACTACTACTTGTACTTGTTGTTGTTGTTGTTGTTGTAGGTAGCAGGTATTAGAAGAAGTGGTGGTCGTCGTCGTGGTGGGGTGGAGTGGAGGTAGTAGTACTTGCTGCTGTAGATGTAGTTGTAGTAGAACCGGCACGGGGACTAGCATTTTCATTCACTACAGAAACAAGGCTGTAACAGCAACAGGAAGTAGGATAACAAGAAACAGCAGAAGGAGAACACAAACAGTAAGAAGAATAAGAAGTGGAGCAGCAGCTGTAGCAGCAGCACCTGTAGCAGCAGCAGCAGCAGCAGCACCGGTAGGAGTAGCAGTCGCCATCGTAGTGTTGATGTTCACCGGCATGTAGAAGCATGACGTCAGTAGTGTAGAAGCGGAGAGAGACGCGGTAGCATGCGACAATATTGAAGACACATTACCAAGTAGACGTCGTCACTCGGCTGATGCCTGTAAGAGCAACGCTTCTTTGCACAGATCGTCAGGCCCGTGCAATCCTAGGCTATTTAACACAGTTGCTGCGGCCTCGGCGCCGACCAGTTGAGTGCATTCGAGAGCGTGAAGAACCCTCGTCAAATTTTTAAAATTGGTTTTGACTGCTGCTTTAATGAGAGGCCGATCGCTTGCTAGAAAATGCAACTTAACAAAGCCGCGCAAAATGCAGATAAGACCCAACAGCATAGATTAAAAGGACGCCTAAGACAGCGCCAAACCAAGACAAAGCATCATGTGCACAAGCCAACTGCAATCTGTTTCAAGGTGTCTGTCGTAATCGGACCTCAATAGGGTTTGGCCCACCCAAAAAGATCTCGACTCCTTGCCAGAATTTTTGATTTCGTCACAAACCCTAAAACCCTAAACCCAAAACCCTAAAACCCCCTGGCTGCAAAGGCACCCCGCGCCCTGCTGCGAGATGAAGAGGTGTGGCCAACTCGTTCCCCGTAGCCTCCTCGTCGAGACTTGGAGGTCGCCCCAAAAGGGTTTAGGGTTTAGGTTTAGGGTTTCGGGGCCCAAGCACCAAATTGTCATATACTCTCCCAAATACGAACCTAAATGCTAGAACTACGATGCTGAATGCACCGAGTACCGAATTATTATTGGGTCCTTTGGACCCTTGGGGTTATGGTTGAGGGACTGAGGTTTGAAGCTCTCACGCACAACGAACCATACATGTTTCGACGTCCAGAGCTATAGACGTCTAAGGCCTATTGGTATGAAGCTGGAGAGATTAAAGCTGCGGGTATTTGGGGGTTTCAAGAGCCGCGAAGCTCAGGTTATGTGTGAGAACGTCCAACTCTAGAGATGCAAGAGTCGGGTTTCGGTCGTGCTTCGCTGATCTGTGAGACAAAGCTAGTCTTTTCCGTACTGAACAACATCATCTAAACTATGCAGAGGACAGGGCAGGACTGCTCTACAGCTGCAGGGGCAACGTGGCAGTCGAGTCTCAAACGAAGTGAACTGGCGATGGCCGCACGAAGCCCAAAATGCGCCGAAGCAACAACATATTAAAACCATTCACAGACGTACATGTGTGTACAGACTGCTAAATCGAACATTTACTCATGTCAAAAGCAGCCGTAGATGCAATCCGAACATGGTGTTCAATACGCTTGAACTCATGATCGTACTTGTGTAATTACGAGTGATTGCTCGTGCTACCGGTTAAAATATTGTTGCTACAGGCTATTGGAGTTGAAGAAATAGTCACGAGACGTCACAACAATGCTGCCGCATCACACTGGCAGGTAAGCCCTCCGCAAGGAACCTGAGTACGGGCTTTGCCGGCACACCATCAGCCCCTATGGGGTTCGTGAATAAGGATCCTAGACAAGGGGGTTCCATTGTGTTGGGGGCTCGGGCCTGCTGTGCATTTAGGGTTGCTTTACAGTAGAGTGCTGGGGGATTTAGGGTGTTGGAAAGGTTTGGTTACCGAGGTTATTCCTCTGTTTCGCGAAGGGGTTGCTTCTTACAGCTCTCTGAGCGCATATGACATCGAGTCTAGAATGCAGGGCACGGGCGGATGAGGAACACAGGAAGCATTTCAGCACAACTTTAAAGCCGCTCCAAGACCTTCTGGACAGAGACCTCATGTGAAGCACTTTCATTCTTTGGCTTACAAGTGCCTAGGTCTGATTCCTATATTATTCTGAGCCCCCGACCTGACTCAGGATTCTAGAACCAACCAATCCCTCATCAAACCCGAAACACTAATCAACTAATCATTCCCTGCGCCACAGCAGCCGAGCACATAGTCGCGAGAGGCCGCAGGCAGAAGCTGCATGGAGCAGGGACAGCACCTGGCACATATCAGAATTGAAAAGGGTAGGAAAGGGACGACAGGGCCTTGTGTGGCAGCGTGGTGGAAAGCCGCATAACCCCTAAAACTACAAGTGGGAATAACATCACCCAGAACCATACTCAAAGCCCTATATTGTTTCATGAATTCTGTCCCTGGTCCCTCGTGACAGTACCTGCAACTGCCTGCTTACATTTCATTCAGCATTCAAACTTGATCTTGTTGCTACAGTGTAGGCTTCGTTTCTCTCTACGTTCAAGCCAAAGTGTTCTGGAATCCCAGTCACCTATGTGATGGGTTCACCGTATGAAGTAAAATAAGGGAGAAAAGCTTGCTGTAGGTTCTTAGGGTGCTCACACACCACACATGTCGGGCCTTGATTCTTATCGGGCACTTGCCCCAAACACTAATAAGCCCGTTCTGCATCACCATCTGATGTGACTTTTTCGTCCAGTGTGGCCACATGGCGAAAACGCTCGCTGTCCGTTGCTGGGTTAGGGCCAAGGGTTTCAGGATTTAGGGCTCAGCGACATAATAGCCATCGCTGAAATTTCCCATCATTCTGTGGGTTTTCCAGTTTTCCAGCCTGGCACCATAAAGGCAAGAACGGGATTTCAGGCTGAAGGGGGCGTCAAGAGGGCATCCGACATGATGTCGTGTCTTGGCTCTAAGAATCAGGGTTCAAGGGTGGTGTGTGTGAGAGTTGGCTCTAGGACCATCGTCCCGGTGTTGTCCAACGCTCATGATTCAGTATGGTGCCCGTCATGTACACAAACCTGAAAATGCCCAAATGCCTAGGTTCACAACCTGACTTGTATGCTGGAACCCTATGTTCCAGAACATTCCAAAAATACCTAAATCAAGGCTCAATTTGGACTCCCACTCTCCGGCTGCACCAACATTTTCGGTTAGGGCCTAGAATCCCAATTACCTGCTTCTTCACGGGGTGCTATACTCTGCTTGTATATACCCGGATTGCTGAAACAGTGGCCGGCCTCTGCTGATCCCTTCATTCGCTCATCGGACGTGGCCATGTGCACCTGGATGAGGTTGAAAGGACTAAAACAAAGCACGGCTGAATATCCGCAGTACTATTATTGTAATCATGGCGTCAACTGCCACAGTCTGTTCGAAACACAGCCGCCGTTGCCAGTTGCTTCACTGTGCCACTACGGGGTGCTACCACGCAGAATTGGCAGATGTACCGGTCGGCTCAAATTGGCTGACCAGTAACTGAATGCACGCAAAGGCGATGATACAAAGCCTGATCTCGGCAACATCTATCTTTCCCGAAACCCAAAACGCAAGCTGTGAAAAGCCCTGGACAAGAACCGGCCAAGCAACATAGAGAAGGCTGTTGGGTGTCCCCGGCAAGATTGGTCCACTCCTGGCGACAATGTAGCAAAGCCGTGGATGCAATTTCGGGGCTTTGGCTGCGAAGATGCTGGCTGCGCTTCTGAAACTCCCAAGTACAAACAGTACGCCAACAGCTGCACGAATGACTTCCGATGAGAGCACTCACTATGTCCTTAGGGACATAATACTTCGCGCCGAGGCTCTCAGCTAGCAGCCGTAAGCACCGATCTTCTGAATTCCGATGCTGGAAAAGGATATATTGTCGGAGCTGGTGGTACCTCAGGCAAGTAAGCTCCCGTTCTTGTGTAGCTGGGCGGCTTGATCTTGAGAGACAGTAGTGTGCACGCGCACACACGCGCGCACGCACAGGAACGCACGCACGCACGCACGCACGCGCACACACACACACAAACGCGACGCTGTCATGCTAAGCCCGAAACTTCCACAACAGCCCCAACAAGCCCAGGCGAGAATGCTCACACTATCCTTCAAACCTCTTCGAACAAATCAACACAGAGGAGTTCCCTTAAGGTTTGGGCTCCCAGGCTCCTACCCTAAACCCGAAACCCTAAAGTTCCGACGCACTTCGCTAAGCAAAGCGAGCGACAGCGTTTGGTCGATGCTTTCCATGCCCGCTTGCTCTGGAGTCGGCATATCCTTCAAGACGTTTGCTTGGCTTAGGGCTTAGGGTGTAGAATCTTTTTGTCGCAACACTGTCCGTGAGATCTTGAGGAGTCTACTGATTATCGGAACTCTGAGCCCATCGCCCCAAGGCTCAGAAGTAGAAGTTATGCTGCTACCAGTTGGGAACACTCTTCAGCTGTAGATCAGTTGGAGGGCGTTGCTCTTGTAGACACTAATGAACAGGAAGAGCAGAATCAGAGACTCTCATGATCCCTGAACCCCTTTTGCAGCCAGGCCTTCTGATGTGTTGCCCTAAACCCCTACATCCCTTTTTGCAACCAGGACTTTCGCAGCCAGCCGGGAAACTCCACAAAATCCTAAACCCCTGAACACCCCTGGCCCTCACAGAGCTTCCGGGAAGCAACAGATGTGCTACGCTCACCTTTCCAGTGCGAGCCATCTCTCGGCGTAGGGTTTAGGTTTTAGGGGGGCCTGGGTCCATACCTTTTAGGGTTTATAGGGGTCGTTGGGGGGAAATGGGGCGATAAACTTTATGCACACAGGCTTCTGGACACCAACATTTTCTGTGAGAGGCAAACGGATCGAGTAGCTCCAAGGTCGAAACCAACCTAGGAAATGTAGGGGCCTAGATAATTGGAATTGAGTAGGGTTTTGGGGCCCATTATACTATAATTATAATAAGGAACCCCCAAAATAATATAGGTAATTATTTATAGGCCCCTATATTACACATAAATCTTTAGGGATACGGGAGACTGCCCAGCACAGAATCTGCTTCATCTACTACCATCATCAACCTTGAACGGGAAATCGCCCCAAAATCTGCAGCATGGACAACCTGAACCCGAGACCCCACACGCCCTAAACCCTAAGCCCCCCACACGCCCTAAACCTTTTGGGAACCGGAGGAATCGGGTCTGGGACATGCCGCTTTCATGCACTTACCTATTGTTCTCTGGTCATCCCTACAAATGTAAAGTGACATATACATGCAACTACCTAATCCGGACTTGATATGTGCATCCCCTGTTTATGCATGTCTGCAATCACCGAACCTGTGCATACCATCATACTGCAGCTGCGCTTCGTTTGGCACAGGCTTCGCCTCCAAATTGTAGATGACCTGCGGGACTGCATCGCTCAATTATCTTACTGCCCATGGCTCCAGCCTAAACCCTAAACCCTAAACCCCTAAACCCTAAACCTTAAACCTTAAACCTTAATGTTCCCGTTTCTGCAAGACGGAAACGATCGTTGCCGCATGGCCTTCGGGGCTTCGCACCGGTACGGATCCCAGGTCCAAACTTGGACTCTCCGCCCCGCCACAACTTCCGTTCAGGAACTATAGATGAGTTTTGGGTTTAGGGGTTTAGGGTTTCGACTCACACACTCGCGCAAGCAGGCATGGCAGGTACGGCTCCGAGATTGCCACGTTTAGGGCTTAGGGTTTAAGGGAGGGTCTCTCCCGTATCACCACCCCGGATTGAACCACAAGTTGGACATGAAGGTCAAATTATATTCCTACACCACGCCTCCTCATTTACGCAGATGTGCACGAAGTGTTCCGACGGCTGCAGTGTGGAAGATAGAAACAAGCCTCGGAAGCACTCAAGAGGCTGAAAAGAACTATGATGTGGGCGGGCTCTTCAACAACGTCCTTATAGTGAAGATCCTGCTATGTATACTCTACAAGACTCCGTAGGATACAATAATAACGCACATGGTATTGCAGTATCATTCATGTTGTCGCAAACAGTGTCACAGTGTATTGTTGATACGACTATGATCGCTCGGAATTTTGTACGGCTAATGTAGGAACCTGACCAAGAAAAAACACAAAGTAGGATCCACATAAAGAGTCAAGGTTCCTTCATCAGGTTCCTTTATGTTTACTTACTATTTACTAGTCTTATTCTCATTAGTACGGTTGATGATATAAATCCTGCATTACCCTTAATAAGGAAAATACCATAATTCCCATAGTTTAGGGTCCTTAAGGTAGTGCAGGATTATTATCATCAGCAGTATGACTACCATTATTACCCTAAACCCTAAACCGTTTATTACCATTCTTGTTGCCATGGTTTTAGTATTCCTGCAGGGCTCGAGCTGCCCTGCGACTCGACCCCACCCGCCTGTGAGCATGAACGAAGCTTTTCTGGGTTTCGGGTTTTTGGGTCAGAGAGTCTACGGGTCAGAGAGTCATGGAGTTTGGGGTTTCGGGCTTAGGGCCCCTAGCAAACAGCCAGGAACCAAACACCTCGCGACGAAGAGACACAGGGTCTTGCAATCGAGCAGCCGTGGCGCACTGCCCTTACCACATTCTCTTGCAACAAGGGCGGCAAGAGACCAAAGGTGCTCCAGCACCTTGGGTATGTCGTATAAGTAGTCTAAGCTACGGACACCACCAGCAACCGGGCATGACAAATCCATCCAGGACGCCCTTCGTCGATGGCAAAAGGAAGCAACCCGTGATCTGCTAAAGCTTTCACAAGAGCTTCCTCCGAGGCGGACTTTGTGCCTTTGTGCTTGTAGTTCTCACCGCCAGCCCGGGTGTAGTTCAGGCAGCGTTGAAGCCATTCTGCCTTGCTACTAATCCATCTGAAATCCTCGTAGCTCGGACTCAGGAACTTCTTGACCGTTGCGAGCTGCTTCGAGGGAGCATAGGTAGCTAATTCCTCCAACTTCTCGGAGAGGGTGGATCGTTCCATGAGAGTCAGATAGCCACACTGCAGGGCACGACGGAGCCTAGCGACGCATCGTACCTTGGCTCTCGTGCTCGGACATGGCGCGAAATTCTAGACCAAACCAATCGCAATAATCCTGCGAATTATCTGTGAACATATAAACGAATGGAAAGAGCTGTGCAGAAAGAATGGCCACAGTAATTGTAATACTTATGCCAATGAGAAGAAGTGTGGTACTGATGTACCAAGAATCATGATAAGCATCCATCTACATGGCACTACACCACGTGTTGATTACAAGCCCTCTGTACAAGCTACCAGTATGATACCCGTTACGAAAGCCCTTACAGAACCGTTGCAGCGGTCGAGCGCCCCTCGTAATTAAAATCTTGATAGTTTCACATAGTATAATTGGTAATTATACTAGTATACTAGTGGCAGGCGTACGAAGTCATAGCAGTAATGACGACTGAAGACTAGTTACACCAATTATATAGTAGTATTAGAATGATGATACTGAAGCTTTGGTCAAGGAACGTCCAACGCGGGGAGGCCTCTCGCATTTGCGTCTGCACTGGGCTGAGGTAACGGTGGTGGTGGTGGGGCCTTTTGCTTGGTGTAGGCGGGCGTTGCGTCTGCGAGCTCCTTCATCAAGCCATCACCAGCTTTCGGTGCAGCTTTGGGAGGTGCTTTCGGGGTGATTTTGGGTGCTGGCACCGGCTTCGGTTGCGGCTTCAAGAGGTTGCCGGCTTGCTGGGACTGTGCCTTAGATGGTGCTTTGTGCTGTGACTGTGAAGCCGAGGATGCTTTGTAGTTGGCCCAGGGTTTGGCATCCTTCTTGGCCTCGTTCTGGGTTGGTGTGGGAGCTGTGGGAGTGGGCACAAACGATTCCTGCTGAGAGTACTGCTGCTGCTGCTGCTGAGCCAGCTGCTGTTGCTGAAGGGCTTGCATCTGAAGGGCAGACATCTGAGCAGACATCTGGGCATTCATTTGAGCGTTCAACAGCTGGGCATTCATCTGGGCATTCATCTGGGCGTTCAGCTGCGCGTTCATCTGGGCATTCATCTGGGCATTCATCTGAACATTCATCTGGTTCATCTGCGGAACCATCATGCCGTCGAAGCCTTGCGCCACCGCGCCCATGGCATCGAAGGAATTTGCGACACCGCCCATGGCATCAAAGGAGGAGGGCATGATGCCGTTCATGTTGAAGTTGGTGGGCATCATGCCGTTCATGGCATCGAAATTGGACGAGTCAAAGTTTGGCGCAATGCCGTTCATGCCTTCGAAAACGGAAGGCATGACCCCGTTCATGGCGTCGAAGTTGGGACCTGCTACGCCGTTCATGGTGCTGCCGTTCATGGAGTCGAAAGTGGGGCCTGCGACCCCGGTCATGTTGTTGCCGCTCATGGTGTCGAAGGTAGGACCTGCGACCCCGGTCATGTTGTTGGCGTTCATGGTGTCGAAGGTGGGACCTGTGACCCCGGTCATGTTGTTGAAATTGGTGGTTGCTACCCCGCTCATGTTGTCGTAGTTGGCGGGCATTCCAGCCATCTCGAAGCTGGTGTGCCCGAGGGGTTCAAAGGTAGAGGCTTCAGCCCCGTCCATGGCTTCGTAGGTGGAGGGTGCCACCTCGGTCACGGGAGCCTCTGGGGTGGAGTTGTCGGGTGAAACAGTTGTGCCCACAGCAGCATCCTGCTTTGCTGCGGCCTCGCCAGAGGCAGCAGCACGGCACATTTCCTGGAGTTGCTCCACATTGCCTTACTTGTCACAGTTTCCTAGGGAATCTGACGATTAAACCTTGGGACTATAGGGGGATGGTGCCATCAAGAAAAGGTTGACGGCTCGACTACTAAGTTGCGGAGGATATCTTCTCCGAGGGCGGATCTGCATGGTTCACTTGCATGGAGATGGGATAGGCATAGGCCCCATTTGATGAAGGATTCACCGCAGATCGGGCAAGCATATGCTTTCCGCACAGTGAAATCCATTGGTGTGCATGCGCTGGGCGAGTCGATGGCTAAATCAGCTATGTCGACATGATGCCTTCTAGCCAACCAATCATGCCGTCACTGAGCTTTGAAATCGACTTGGAGTTTCTGATGGGCCTTTCGCACGCCCTCTTCCTGCTAGACCGACCATCATGACGGCAAGTCTATATAATCTGCATTGAAGCTTGGAACTAGCAGCCAGCAGTGGAAATGGCAGATCCGATTGCCGGCACTTTCATCAAACGCAGGAAGCCCGAACAAAGAACAACCACAGCAGCGACAGATTGCCAACAGCGCCCTCTGGTCTGACTCGCTAGCCGCGATTACAAGCGAATGTAGGCATATGAACTGCCGTCAAGGTCCTGTGCGTCACAGTATAAAGTGCTGTGTAATGATAATGCTTGTTTGATTGGAAGTAACAGCAAGTAAGACGAACGAACACACAAGACACAACCGTTGATAGGCAGGTTCATACACATCACAGCCATGTCCACGCTATCTCGAGAGACGCATCTAAACCAGCAGCCTGTAGCCGAGGACACCATCATGCCGGCAAAAAGACCGCCGTGCTAGCATTGGCATCGCTATAACACTAGCTGTATGGATGATCGTCGAAAGACTCCTCACTTGCCGCAGAAACTCTCAAGCGCTATGCGTAGCATCGAAAATGCGGCACTGTTAAGGTTGACAAGGGACTACAAAAAGCCTCCTCCATTGTAGTTCCTTTTTTCAGTAACTTTGGTATTATGGAATCCTAATCGTTTATAACATGGTTAACCAACAGAAAGGGACCACAATGGAGACTGTAAGTGGATGCTGAACCCTCGCAGATCTAACTAAGTTTTATGGGAAGCCCGCCTTGCAAATCACACGGCTACCTCGAACTGCTGCTTTTGCGGTCGGAATATATTCGTAGCTTCATTCCTTCAGGATTCTTATTCTTCTGCTATAACAACCGACTTAAAACCCTATTCTAGAAACCGAATAACGACCCAGAGTTTCTCAATCAGGTTCCTATATTATTCAAGCCTCAAAGGAACCCCCACAGATCCCCTTACATTTCCTAAATCCTAATCTTAAGGCCCCTAAGTTACCTCAACGCCTTGCCTAGACCGGAAGCCCTCAGCTCACCGCTTTGGTAAAGACGTGGGACCTGGCACACTGCTAAACTCTGGCGCTGCCCATAGGCTCCATAGTACTTCCTTTTTGTGGTTCATATTTGGGATCCTAAAGGGTAAAGCCAAAAAGGAGCTACCATGGAGCCTATGGGTAATGAGGGGTTCAAGGGGTTTCGGGTTTTATCTGGGTTCCTTTTCCCTCACGCATGGAATGGAGAAGTGTGTCAAGTTATATGTGGGTTCAAGATTTAAGGGTTTACCGGACATCGGGAGATTCGATACCTTACGAACTCTAGCTGATGTTGAGCGTTTGGGGAACTTTGAAGACAGCGAAAGGATGCGCGGAGGACGCACCACTCGGAGTCACGAAACTTATCCAAATCCCTACTAAGCCATGAAACAGCCACAACAACAACAACAGAAGAACAAATCAACAATACTATAGAGTAGCTGCTATTTTTCAATCAAACACAAACTAGTAATAATAACCGTCATCATCGTCATCGTCAGCCTGACCATCATATCATTGTTATCATTCGAAATGTTAATCGCAATCAGTATTAAGTTGGTATTTTTTATTACTATTGCTGTTATTGATATTGCTACTAGCACTATTACTCTTCTTGGGATTGTTAAAAATGATTAGTATTACAACTAGTCTCATATCGTGATTATGAATCTTGTTGCTTCTTGAGCTGAGGCCTGGGCAGACCTTTGAATCCAAGCTGGAAGAGGCGAAGAAGGGCAGGGAACTTCATACTTCCGTTGTACCCGGCTTAGGATTTAGGGTTTAGATTTCACTTTAGGATTTTGGGTTTGGGGTTTAGGGCTTAGGATTTAGGGTCTAGGAATTGGGATTTCGTACAGAGGGCTTGGCCCCTAAACCCTAAACTAAACCTTTAACCCTCTGGCCTGAACCTTCCCGGGAGCCCACAAGAATCACCACTGAGCTCAGCCGCAGTTTCTCGTAGTCCGGTCTTTCCGCGAAGGGCAGGGATCTGCAGCCGTTGCTTTAAACTCATATGACTCATAATGTGATAAAAGGGAACTTTAACTTTGATGTTCTTATGGGTGTCGGGTGTCGGGGCTTTAGGGCTCAGGGGGTTAGAGTTTAGGTCTGCTCGCTTGCCGGCTTCTGGGTTCAGAATTCTGGGCTTGTCTCGCCTTCCTTCTAGGGCTCGATCCTGCAGTCTCTGAAGACTCGAACCCTTCCGGGCAGCTTCGGGTGGGAAGATAGCAGGGGAATCGGCTAAAGTCCGCGAGAAGCGCCTCGAATAGCCAGAACCTTCCTTTAAGGGCTCCCATGAAGAACAAGGGTGGCTAAGAATAAACAATCACGGACAACACCGGGTTGCCTCAAGAACAATCGGGGTTGCTCTGAAACAGGAGTGAGTTTACAAAACGGCACCTAGACGACACTGCACGCACAAGACACTGCTGCGACATTCTTCGCGCAAGCCATAATACCGCAAGACATGTCCGACGAGAGTCTGCATGCGACTCTGGCTTCATTTCATTTACCTGGATAGAAGTAAGACACATGAACTCTTGCGTTGACTGCTGTCTCGAACAAGTTGAACGAATCCTAGACACTACTTGCACAATAGCTCCAAGTGCATGCACTTCGGAAACTTGTACAGCAACAACGGGAGAATGGCAAGTTAAAGAACAGTTCGACACAACTTCCCCCTTCCGAAAAAATGAAGGTGCCTAGCATAGGTGAGCAGGAACGCAAAGCAGCCGTGCATGTCGGCCTCGAGCATGGCTTCGGATGAAGATTGATCATCGAATGAAGGGTGCTGTTTTCGTGTTCATGAGAGCTCAGGAATTAGGGCGACCGGCAATATTTGGTCCTGCTGAGCTGGACATCAACTATCGATAGGGCGTGGCATTGCCACGGCATGTAACTAGCACAGCCTCCAGCTGGATCCGATTTTCTTCTTCCTTGAAACGGTACTGCCAAACCATTCGCAGCAAGCTGGGCAAATCTACAGTCCTAAAACTACTAGATGTGAAAATTGGCCCTTATGTCCACATCCTGCAAAACGAATCTAAAAACTTCAGCCTCGAAGTACCACATGCTAACACCATAACCCTTCCATAACCGAGCTTCCGAAAGCTCTGACCATGGAGTCATGGAGATGAAACCAGCTGCCAAGTCCAAACAACATAGCCCCATCTCGATCGGCACGTTTATTCCGAACTTTGTCTGGGGAACGTGCGCAAAGGCTGGCCACAGGCGTGCTTTCCTTCCTGGAAGGATAAGCAAAGGAACCACATCTCAAATTAGAAGTAGCTGTCATGTTGGTAGCTGTGGTCGGGGCAGATTCCGTGCCAGTGGAAGGATGAAGGCGGTTTTTTGTTCATACGGTGGATGATATAAATCCTGCATTACCTTAAGGACCCTAAACTATGGGAATTAGAGTCTATTCCTTATTCTGGGTAATGC
>CAJNJA010006197.1:498-13563 GCA_905231915.1 Symbiodinium necroappetens
ATATATATATATACACGCACAAATAAGGTCGGTTGCTGGTTCTGTTGAGCGGATGAGGTCAGAACCACCTTTTGTCCCATTGCCGTTGCCAGGGCAGTAAGTCAGAGCAAAAAGGTTACCGGCCTTGCTTAGGGATTTTTCTCGTGCAGGGTGCATTGGGCTAGAGGACACCTAGTTGCCGCGGAAGATAAGCTCTACGAAAGGGCCTGTTCTCCGCTTGCGAAAGACTCTTCATGCCTGGGTCGATGTCGCTTCTGGTCCCCCCTGATTACCCTTGCCAACTTGCGGCCATGCGGGCAGTCGTTTAAATTTCGAGCGACTACCACCGGCATGTGACCGCACGTCAGGTCGAGAAGACAGAAGACTCGGGCAGCGAGCCACAGACAAGCACAACTATCGTTAGTTGCTGAACTCTCTGCCTGACGTCATGGCTACGTTGCTGCTCACTGCTCGGCCTGTGAGACTGTTGGTTCTTCTTGCCAACAGTTTCGTGGAAAGGCGTGCATAACTCGAGCACCCAACTCCTACGTCTTGCCCTGATGTCCACCCGACATCAAACCCCACCCGTAGACGCCGTAGACTAGACTTTAAGAGCCGTAAAACCCTAAATCCCTTGACCCTTCTTTTTGAACCCGTGCGACGGGGAGCGGCATGCCACCTAAAGCCTAAACCCCTAAACCCCAAAGCCTAACCCCTTGTACGAGCCGCGGTCCTGCTGCACTTGGAGGCTCTGCCGCTGTACGTTTTCCAGGGATTGCTGACGCACGATTTCCTCGGAGTGCCGATGTCGGTGAGGTCGAGGAGGGGTGGGGGCAAATGTGGTACCAAGGACCAAGAGACCCACACATCCCTCATCCCTGATTTCTGGGTCCGTTTTCATTCAGGGATCTTGGAGTCTTTGGGTATTCCGTGCTTCGAACTTTCGTCTTAGGGTGGTGGGTGGGTTTCGGCGCGACAATTTCAGCTGTCAACTGTCGGTCTGGCATTCACATCGTTTTGGCTTCGGGGTGTGTTTGGGGGGGGGCCGTTCGGCCCAAGGCTTGCGCGGTACTTCAACAACTCATGGTGAGCCACCCCGAAGCCCTAAACCCTAAGCCAGTTGCCGGGCAGGATGTCCATGGGCATTTTCGAAAATGCTGCTAGAGGTCTGTTGCGGTAGTTTGCACGGTATTTGGATTCAGGAGGAGTATTGGTAATTTGCACGGCCGCTTTTTTGGCAGTAGGACCCCTATTGCATGGTCCTGTAACACTTGGCCTCTCATGACCCGTAATCCCCGAACGCCTGAAGCTCTCCACCTATGCCACTAATGCAGGGGCCTGACCGGATAGAATAATGGTTGTGAAGCATAGGAAAATACATGGAATATGGAGCCCTGAAGAGTAGTGTTATAAAATGTTAACTAAGATTTCTGAGCTAAGTTTGCCATGCCAAGGAGCTGTGTAGAACAGGAAGAGCAGAGCCAACACCAACAGCCACAGATGACCCACCACCAAGCAAACTTGAGCCTAGGTGCACTTCACTGACCTTTGGTCATTAGTGGCTGGAAGAACATTGGGTTCGGGGTTTGACTGATTTAGGGTTTAGCTGGCTTCAGACAACATGCCACGACGATTTGGAACGCCGACCCCCTTGGCGTTGTGGACAGTCCTTCAGGGTCCTAGATATGGGCAAAGCAGCTCTGGCGGCAAATCTTGCGAACGGAGGCTCGTGCTACGCTTTATTCGGGCTTTGACATGCAAGCAAGCCGAGTTGCAATATTCACCTGCTTCTCCTGCTCCGCCGTGAAGCTTGCCTTAGAAATGCTAGCAAGGCCGACCGGACTGGTGAACAGAATCCCTCCTGTTCGGCTTGATGCGTGACGGACATGGGGGTAGTTCTCTAAACTAGTGTCCCTCTGGGGTCCTTTTTATAAAGGGCTAGGGACCTAAAAAGGGACCCTAATTAAGAGAACTACCATGTCCCAACCCAAGCCGACGCATGTGCTAGTCGGTCAAGCCACCAGGTAAAGTGTTGCAGCTTTGGGACTGTAGGGCTTCTAGGGCTTCTAGGGCCAAGATGCGCCTGAGAGTAAGAGGAAAGCCACCGCCAAAGCGAAGGCACCGATCAAGCAGCACAGTGCTGCCAGGCCTGAGATTTCCATTGCAGAGACGGGTGGGCACGTACTCTGGTACTCTGGTGCGCCCACAACCCCATAAGCGCTAAACTTACTAAACCCCAAACCGGGAGCCCCAAACTCACTCTAAAAGCACATAATGACATAGCACAATATAGTATATTATACTTTATGATAACATGTTTTCATTAAAAAAGTCTTATGTCAAATTGAATATTCGAATTATATACAAGCTTTGATGCCCCTCTTCCGGTACTCGACGTTGGGAGCGGAGAAGAGGAAGGCAGCAAACAGGCACACTGGTGCCTCGTGGGAGTCCAGGGTTTAGGGTAGGGGTTTGGGGTTTGGGGTTTCGGTTTAGGATTCGTGCCTCCTTGGGGTTACAGCTGTAGGGTTGGTTGTTTGTAAACTGGGCGCCACGGGGGTGGAGGAAAGAACCTTTAGGAGGGCCTCTGTTTAGGATCTTGCCTTCGGGGTCTTGGGTTGAGAATGAAAGGGCATCTGTACCAGAAACAACTTGCGGTAGGTGGGTACAGTACTCAGGCTTGTGGGAAGCACTTATCCTAGTCCTTTTTTCTACAAACCCCTGTTGAAATCGAAGTTCAGTCTCGTGCAATATAGACTTGGTATGCTACGGTCAAGCGCTGGCGAAGATGCTGGAAAGCTACAGGATCTGGGCAGGTTGCCAGCGAAACACGACTAGGCTCTGCTCCAATTGAGCTGAACCTCAAAAACTCCATCATCGAAGGCTACACTCTTCCTGGGAGTGGATGGAGGATACAGAACTTAAACACAAACACAATGAGAAACAGTGGGCCTTGGGATCTGGACGAGAGAGGGTTTAAGTATTTTTTGTTGATCCCGAATGCTCTTTTTTAAACATGCATTCCCTGCGATCCTCTCCAGGAGCTAAGGACATAAGCCCTAAACAAACTAGAAAACAAGTCCACACCCCGCCTCAACCTTAAACCCTAAACCCAAAGGCCGATAAGGTAAGGCCAAGGAACGTAGACGATCCAGGCTGCCGCTAGGAGACCCTGGACAATTCAGGGGTTGGTTTGGGGCTCAGGGGGTCTCATAGGGTCTGTAGGGTTTAGGACTTCAGGTTTAAGGGTCTAGGATTTGTATGGGTATGCGGTTTAGGACTTCAGGTTCAGGGTTTAGGATTTCAGGTTGAGGGTTTAGGGTTGAGGATTTATGGTTTAGGCTCAAACTTTGGGGGAATAGGGCAGTATAGGGCAGGGTTTAGGGTTTTGGAGATTGTTGCCTCCCGCATGGCTAGGTCGAGCCTTCATCGGGGGGTTGCGCAGTAGCTGCAAGACGATTTTGATTTTGCTCAGACATCCTCTTTTCCGTCTCGCAAGATTGAAGAAGCCGTTTCGGCTCAACGTAATTGCATCAAAACTTTACGTATCGTGGGTTTAGGGTTCAGGTTTACGCTACCACACTCGGACTCGCAGATGAGGTTCATGGTGAACGCGGCTTGGGACTCATGCGAGACTCTGCAACCAAAACTCGTGGTAATTAGAGCTTCTCCTTAGATCTAAATCCGGATTCAGGATGGAGGAACAGGAGTCGCATCGACTTCGGCCAAGAAGTTCTACCCGACCTGAAACCCACAGGCACCCAAAGATGCACAGCCCAGCTCAATCGCTACAAGCAGGGCCCTGTAACCCCGAACCCTCCCAAACAACCCCTAAAGCCTAACACCCCTTAAGCCTTAATGGGAACCCTTCTGGATCCCTTCAAGGAAATCCTGAAAAGAACCCTTCTAGACCCCTGAAAGGCCCCTGAAATGCAGGTCTAGCAGGCCAGGCCTGCACCAGGGAGATGAGGAAAGCTCCGAAGCCGACCAGCCCGAAACGCCATAACCGGAGCCCTTGGTTTGGGTTTTAGGGCTTGGGCTTTAGGGTTTAGGGTGTAAGGCTTGGAAATAAGTGGCTAGGGTTTAGGGTTTAGGGCTTTTCTTGGAGCTCCTTTTCTACAAGACCCACAGTTCACACAGTTTGGGGATTTCGGTTTTGAAACGACTAGTCAAGGTTTACCATGCCATGGTTTACCTTAACCAACCAGCACCTGCCCTTTCTTGTAGGGCCTCTCTAATTTTGGGTGGTTTCCGAAAATAGGGGACCCGAATATGGCACCCTAAATCGTAGGCTCCTTATTGTAAGGACCCCCGATTTAGGTGCCCCTTATTTTCGGGACCTCCCATGTGTAACAAGAGCGAAAGTATGAGTTTTTGGTGTATGTGGGGTCTAAGGTCTCTAGAGGCCTACAGGTTCCTTTAGGGGTTGTCGGGGTTTTTTTTAGGGCTTAATTGGGGTTTATGGTGCTTAGGGCTTATAGGCTTATAGGGTTTAGGGTTTATAGGGCGTATAGGGTTTATGGTGTTTAGGGCTTTTTGGGGTTTAGGGTTTATAGGGTTTTTGGGGTAGCTGCTGGCTGGTTCTTTGGTGTGGGCGTACGTCTTATGCGCTCTCGGAACTTGGACATGCCGGACGAAGTCTCAAGTCGCGGCTTTTTGTGAAGCATAGTGTTTTGGATGTATAGTGTTCAGGGATCACATAGTGTTTAGGAAGTACAGCGTTTAGGGTTTATAATCCAGGACTTATAGTGTCAAGGGTTCGCACGTAGCATCTAGCGTTTCGGGTTTCGGGTCTAGAAGTTCGGGTTTAACGCTGCGGGTTCACATGTCGGGTGACCAGCAGGGTAAGTTTCCAAATTAGGGTCCGTTTTAGGACTCTTTCTAGAAGGGTGCCGCCTTCTTTTGGGTTCCGAAAAAGGGGGCCCCTGATTTCGACTCTCATGCTCGCACCAGGCAGGCAAGGCTCCACACAAAGAGCACTACCCAACAGACTGAGTGACGGAGTTCGGCCTTGCTTCAGGGGCTGTGCAACGAAAACTTGAGCAAAGCACCAAAGACCATGGCACGCTGCGCAGCCATAACATCCGCGCTTGAGAAAGATTTACGATCTATAGGCTGTCTTGTTCAAGAACCAGGCACCCAAAAAGTTCAATTCTTGTTCAGACCAGCTAGACCAACCAAAAAGTTGGAGTTCTCCCTTTGAGGAAGTAAATAGCGCTTAGGTTTCTTGGGCTAAGGATTTAGGGCTTTACGGTCTCGGGTGTCACATCCGAGGCCGCGGCGGTGCGGCGTTGCCACCTTAGCAAACAGCGCAGCCGATGTTCTATGCGAGTCAGCCAATCTTCAGTGAGTCTGGCATTTTAATTTTGTACCCTAAACCGTACCAATCGGCCAATCGTTGGCGAGTTTTGCAAACTACGACACCGGTGAAAACAGCGGATTTGCAATCTTTGAGATTGCCTGTGGTTTTGGATTGTTTTCGGGATGCTTGGCCAGAGCAAACAGGATGAAACAAACTTAGATCAGAAGGCCTGAGCCCTAAGCCAGAAGGGAAACCTTGAATCCTTGACTTCCTGCCGGTACCGCGAAGAACGCATGCCGCAACTTGGGTACGACTCTTGCAGGCCAAGCCACACTAGCGATCGAGTAGACAAGTATGGAGGTCCTGGATAGCTCGTGGGACTCCCACCAATGAACACTACCCTAGCGAAACCTGCAAATGTACATAAATGTACATCCGCCGCGAGCGTGTGTGTGTGTGTGTGTGTATATATACATATATATATATAGAGAGAGATATACATATATGTAGATGTATGTGTGCGTATATGTATTATGTACACACACACATGCACACACCCTAAGAGTTTGATTACATCTGCATGTGTACATGTGTCTTCTGGATTAGGATGAAGCTCATGTCGGTTCATTATGATGCCCTAAAACCTAAACCACCCAAAACTACAACAATGCTCAAGTGCACCTTAGGGTCTTGGCCAGGGCCACGAGTGGCATGACCAACCACGCCATGACCAATGTGGTGCAGAGGAGAATCAAGCAGGGGACAGTCATGCCTGCACGGCTTGTAGGGCTTATGGGGTTTATAGGGTTTAGCGTTGAGGGTCTTAGGGTTTAAGGTTTAGGGCATAAGGTTTTGGGAGCTCATGCGAATTGGTATCGGCAGGCCAGGGTCATGTTTGCTTCCCACCGCTTTTGGTCATCAGGACCTGTGCAATCGCCGAAGCTTGCATCTCGACCATAAAGGCCTCGACCCTTGCACCCGAAACCCCCAACGCCCTAACGCCCCAAAACCCCTCAGCCTAACGCTAAGCCCTAAAGCGCCTTGAAGGAACTTGAAAGAGATCTGCTCGTGCACTGGACGACGGAAGAGGAGGTGGAGCTGAAACTCCAGCGTAAGAGGCACGGCGATCGCTGAGGTGAGACCCAATGTGTACCTGGTGGGCATTCTACAGTATGCTGCTTGTTTCAAGGAGTTCTATGGGATAATGTCGCTAGTTATTTCGGGCCCCTGTAACAGGAATTTGGGCGTTAGGCTGTAGGATTTAGGATTCAGGGCCACAGATAAGTAGCGGATGGGAGCAAGTTGGAGTCAGATTCTTCCGCTGCAGACCAACTATGGTCTTACGTCATCCCCATTCCCACGATTCCTAAACACAGACCAAAAGCTCGATGTGACCGAGGGGCCAGTTCACAGATGTGGCTCCTGGAAGTCAGTTCATACATTAGGCCTGAAGCCTGTACCTGTGGATCATTCTATGACAACCGATTTTCGGCACACACTCGGTAGGCCCTTTTCCACAGGCCTTAAAACCCTAAAACCCTAAAACCTTAAAACCCTAAACCCTAGGCCCAGATGAGTCCAGACATCCCTGTAAAACCGAGTCCTTCTTCACAGCGGTTCCACCAACTGCACTCTCGTGGACTTGATGCGGCATCCGGACACCAATGGCCTGACGAATGCGCGGTTTAGGCTCTCACAACTCGGACAAGCCAGGCGAGGTTCACTCGCGCGGTTTAGGGTTTAGGGCTTATGTAGAGGTTTAAGGTTTAGATTTATGAAGCAGGGACTGCCCCACAACGGCTTCTGCCCTTTTTCATTACCAGGTCTTGGTGCTCTTCTCCTTAGCAACAGCCTTTCGTCGTGAGAACAACTAGGTTTCCATATTTGACACAAAGGCTTCCAAACTCTCCACGAAATGGTGCCTTGTCTAGGCTCCAGATGTACGCTGTGCGAGGGCACCCTGGGTCACCCATGTTACATTTAGCTGGTATCCGAAAATCAGCCAGAAGATCGTAACAGAACTAACTGCGCTTGGTCAGGTGGCAGCATAACCTTGGTCAGGCGAATGTTTTGAAAATCCCATAGTGGAACATAGCGGGTGAATCTGGCTGTTTTCCTGCGCAGGACCGTGCATCATCGTGCCATAATCCTCCCAGAACCTCGTCGCAGCTCATCAGGGCCTGGAGGGCTCAAGTCTGCGCCGGCAACTCCATCACGCACTTCTTGTTGTGACTCTTCCCTTCCTGCACCCAGTTTTGCGGAAGCACCTCTTTGGACTCCTCTCTGTCCATCGCATTTCCCAACAGGTCAGTTTATGTGGTTGGCTTTAAACGATCCACTGAAACGCCGATCTTCTGTGAAAGCTTCTCGTACTCTTCCTCCAGGTTGGGAGCTATGACGAGGTCGTCATCCTGGGCTGCGAAAACCGCTCAAGAGACCCGTTTCTTGTTTTCGCCGTGAACTTGTCAAAAACGCAACTTGCCCAGAAAAGGTGTACCACTGGTGCACCCCTCAGTTGACACTGCAAGGACTCCGGACCTCAAAGAACGTCTATTTTGGTGACAAAGGTGAGGATGTCACAGGAAGGAACAGGCTTGCGCAGCTGAGCCCTAAACCGTAAACCCCTAAACCCCTAAACCCCTGTACCCTAGACCCTTCAACCCTAAACCCCCCAAACCCTAAACCCCTAAAACCCTAAACCCCCAAAACCTAAAACCCAGCCTAGCGGCCCTTCGGTCGCTGCGCTCGGGCATAGTGCCGAGACCTCCGCACATCCGCGAGAAGGTCTTTGAGCTCTCCTTGTCCTGATCAGGGCCCCAGGCTTTTAGCGCTTGGAGTTTAGGGTTTATAGGGCTTCAAACTCTACAGATCTTTAAAGCAAAAGTAAGCTGCAACTTGAATTTTTTTGCCGTCCTGTTTCCGAAGTTTATGGCGCACCTCTCGGAGCAACTGGTGGGCCTGAATGGCACTCTTACCGGCGTAAGAGTGCGCTTGCGCCGATACATCTGAACGTGAACATGCGTTGATGGGCTGTAAGCACAACAGAGCGAAGTGTAAGGAATCATGATGTCGCAGACTGCAATGTAAGATGTTGCTATGCATGAACTTCACTTCGGGTTCCTTCTTCTTCACCTTCACCATATGTACGTGCACTCATACGGACTGATAGGCAAAGACGCAAACAAATTCATATTAGGTGTTGCCTGCCCACATATCGATCTATCTGCGGAAGTCGATATCTTTCTGCATATCCACATACAGACACATACCCTACGCAAACACACAACACAAACAAACACACGCACACACACACACAACTATGTACATATATATATATATATATATATTCTCCGCCCCCCGACAGACCGTCGTGGGGGAAGGGAGAGTTGGTGTCCGTCCCCAGGCATGATGTGCCAACCGGCGACAATCACCCCTCCCAAACTCAATTCCTAAGCTTCTAAAATTTCCAAAATTCCTCCCCCCCCCTTTCCTTCCAGAATTTCCAAAAATTCGAATATTCTCCCCGCAATGTTAAGGACCGACTCTGCCAGATAGTGTAGATAGGGCATACCTTTTCGAAAATTTGGGAAGTTTTGGAAGTGTTAGAAATGTAAAAAATTTGAAACCAGTTGGATTTTGTGCAGTTGCTGGATGTTTAAAGGTGCTTGGCAGGTTTTGGGAATCTCTACACGTTCATGCAACGCTCCTAGTCCTAATCTTAGTCGTAGTTCTAGTCTAAATCCTAGTCTTGACTCAGTCTTGTTCTTAGCTCCAATCTTAGTACCCTTATTATTAGTTAGCAGTAGTCTTAATTCTTGTGTCAGTGTTAATTTTTCGTTTTGTGGTAGTATGGATAATTGGTATTAGTATTAGCATTAGTTTAGTATTGGTATTCGTGTTAATATTTAATATAAGTAGCGATATCACAATTGGTAAGTATAAATTAGTGTTAGTGTTAATGTTCATGCTCGTGTTAGTGTTAGTGCCAGTGTCAATGTCAGTGTTAATATTAGTAGACACGATCAGAGGGCTCAAATTCGATACCCCGCAAAAA
Source organism: Symbiodinium necroappetens (assembly GCA_905231915.1). Classification (NCBI taxonomy): domain Eukaryota; class Dinophyceae; order Suessiales; family Symbiodiniaceae; genus Symbiodinium; species Symbiodinium necroappetens. The sequence continues at coordinate 9,834 of CAJNJA010006197.1, forward strand.
GCACGAACACGCCGGTGGGAGCGATGTTTGAATGTATATATATATATATGTATATGTGTGTGCACATATGTACACATACCTTCACGCATGTATGTATGTATGTATGCATGCATGTATGCATGTATGTATGCATGTATGTATGTATGTATGTATGTATGTATGTATGTATGTGTGTACGTAAGTAAGTAAGTATGTATGTATGTATGCATGTACATGTAGATGTAGAGTTTAGAATGTAGGATGCAGATGTAGATGCACATGCATATGTATACACACATACAAATGCGCGCAGATGCACATGCACATGCACAGAGGACACGAAATACATGTTCAGTCGAAAAGGCACATACATTCTGGAAGCACCAAATGTGCTTTGATACACGTGGGAAATGTGGTTGGGCAGTGCTGCTGGCCAACGAAGTCTTTGCCCTCCTGTTGGGCCCGAACGCGAAGCCTCGTAGGTGCGAGGACATCAACATTCCGATTCACATCTAGGGTTCTAAGCCCCAAACCTCAAACTCTGGTTTATCAATCCTTGAGGCTCTGGTTCAAATGGGCGAGGGATTCCACATCCCGGGTCCCTTGATTCTGGTCCGCCCTGAAGTCGAACCACAGAGTTCCTCAGTTTCGGGGAACTCCCAGGAACAAGGCTTTGCCCGGTTGGGGATTAAGTTAGGTGAGCCTTCTGATTCAAGGCGATCCAGTGTGGCCCTCCAATTCCCTAGAGGCGGTAGCTTAGTCTCATCTTTAACCCCTGGAACCTAGACCCACCGAGCTCACAATCCGCAACCCGGAATCAACTTGCTCCCCCCTCCGCGCTGTAAACCCTCACCCCAAACCCCTAAACTAACAGAACTAAACCCTCCGCCAAACCTGGGCATTGCCAGGCTCGATTTCCAGAAGGCGCTGCAGATCTTCAACAGCGGCCTCGTGCCTTTTTGGCTGCTTGACTTAGGTTTTTCTTTTTTGCCTCTCGCATGGCTGAGGATGACTTAGTGCTTTAGGGTTTAGGGTTCCAGGGTTTCGGCGCCCACGCTCGGACAATCCAGGCAAGGCATGTGGCTCGCGGGTCTGGCCATGTGAAACTTCCATAGCTGCAGCAAGCTTTCAGACAGGAAATATAGTTGGAATTAGATGTATGATTTTATAATGGATGATCCCCTGTAAAATATGACCTAAATATACATCCCCAATAAATACACCCACCTAAAAGACCTCGCAGCCTGCTTCTGCCAAAGTCCAATCTCTCACATATACCTAGTTCTGGACTTCAGCGACTACATGAGAAGGATCGTCGTTAAGGCTTCTCAGGCACCATGGGATAACAGGTCCACTCGGGGGTGAAGCACTGCCCTCGGTAGAGAGCAGGTATATCTAGACGATCCTGGGAATCATCACGATTCAGGATGACACTGCGAAATACACTTCTGACAAGATCGGCTTCGAGTAACACAGCACCCACGGATAGTAAATGATTGGTATCAGTACATCACAGTAACCCCGTATTAACTCGAGCAAGGACGGACTGCAGCGACTCAACCATGACAGAAACAGCCTCATACACTTGAACCGTGAGACCCTAGAGCCTGCCTGCCACACCTCGCCCAGAGCACCGCCAAGTTGAAGCCCAAGCTCCAGCAAACGCTCTGAAGTCGCCAAAACCGCCGAAAGCCCGAGCCCTCAATTCCAACCCCAAACCTCTTCATTACCTGCCATCAGAATTCCCGAATCCCATCCAACAAAACTCTGAAATCCAGATCCCACGCCACCCTGAATCAGCTTAAAGCCCTCAATTTCAGCTTCGAGGCTGTTGGAGGTCCATCGCCGCTTTTGCTCGCCGGAAGAGAGCTTTGGGCTGAGCAGGACATTCTTGCCTTACGAGGGGGGGAGTTAGGGTTTCGGGTTTGGGTTTAGGGTTCATGACACGAAAATTCGCGCTTTTTAACTCCTTGATCAAAGGTGCGCCAGCAAGATTTTTTTCCGGAGTTACTCTTACTAAGAAGCACTCTTCTCATCTAACCTCATTCAAGGGCTCTTGTGTACCGAGATTTGGCCGGCTGGCTTGTTTCTTTAACTTAATTTTCGCGGACCTGTTCGGGGGTCTTTACAAGCAGGGTGTGAGGTTTAGGGCATGGAATTCAGAGGTTTGGCACTCGGTCTAGTGACTAGCGGCTCGGATAAAACGTGCAAGGGCGCTGTTACGGTGAAGCCTGGTCATAAGGACAACAACCGAGAAGTCGAAACGCCAGGTTGGCCGTAGGCCGAAGGGTTTCTTAGGTCATAACATACCCCCATTATATCGACCCCAAACGCCTTTTAAATCTGAAGCTTTTCCCAGCCTCCCAGATACGAGGTGCTGAACCGTTGGCATTCGCAGACTTAACGGAATGGGTTTGGCAGGATTGAAGTTGAGGGTCATACGGAGAGTTGAATGGGATCTTACACCAAACAAGTGAAGAAGGAGGCTTGCAGTGCTAAGTTGCAGGACCTTGCCACAGAGCTCCTTCACCTTTGCCGCTTCACCTTGTGGCAGTTTCGGGGACATATTGAGCTGAACAGGCTTTAGGACGAACAGACCTGGCGTAAACCCTAAACCCTAAACCGGAGTCAGTGGAGGGTGTGGCCTCGCCAGTAACCTCAGAGCGACATCCTCATCCCTAGTTGCGGTTGCGATGTCTGGAACCAGCTTTTTTTATGGTATTAGGATAGTGCAACTACAGTATTATGATTGTACAGTTATACGATAATACAAATAACGCTTGTAAAAAAAAGCGCCATAAGTTTTGTCTTATGATCGTATAACTGTAGTATGTAGTGACGTCATCATGGTGTGACCTTCCGCTGCCTCTTGGATTGGATGGTGCTTGCACTGCACGTCTCCCTAGCCCTAAACCCGAAGCCCAACGCCTTACACCCTGCCCCGACTAAGGCCCTTATAAGCCCCAAGCCCTGAGGCCTAAACCCTGAAATCACCATTGGTTCACCCAGTCGCCGAGCTGTAGGAGGCATGCCGCCTGGTTCAGGTAGGCCACACGCCGGAGCTCAGTCGCTTCCTCTCGCTTCTCCTGGAAATCCTCCGGTCGTAGAACCAGGGATCCTCGAATCTCAAAGAGAACTCTTCAAACTTAGAGGGACTTCAACCTGACGGTCGTTAATGTATATAAGGATCCTATTTTTTGGGGTCTTTCGGGAAGTCCACCGTTTTTCGACTCTTGAAGAAATCTGCTTCGTCTTGTTGCCAAACACTGACCTTAAACCCTGCAACGCAGACCCCCCGATGAACAACCCCCCCTTCTCTATGGTTCTCCCTATTGTAGCTGTAGCTAATGCAAAGGCGAAGAGATGACTCCCGAATCGCCACACTCTGACCTGCAAGCCTTCGACCCTGAACCTAAAATATTGCACCCTGGCTTGGGACAGTAGGGTTTAGGTCCTAGGTGATCGCAAGGTTAACACATGCATATCGTGGTGTAGGGTTGTCTTAGAAGGTGGGTTGGACTTCTTCTCGCAGGATCTGGACAGCAGGCGAACTCTGAAGCACTTGCAGGCTTTAGGATAGGGTGGAAGCTTGAAGGTGTAGACTTTGAATAGCATAAAGCCCAGGGAACTGCATTGATAGTGGAGCTCCTCAGAGCCCCGTCTGACGACATTACAGCAAACCACACCAACCAAGCCATGTCATAGACCCTGTGCCATACTCGCCATGTGCCAGTTTGAGGAATCCGCCCCC